>NC_047567.1:14908003-15118003 GCF_902806645.1 Magallana gigas | reverse complement strand
TCTGAAACCATAAGAGATAAAGATTGGGAAATTTTTACCAATGTCTTCATTACAGTTAGAGGTTTCTTCAATCTATTCATACCAAAAAGATCTGAGGCCCCCTTGTAGTAGTTATTGCCCCTGAAAGTATTTCAATTTTCATAAAATCACTTCCAACTTCTTTATTATTTATCATAGAGACTTCGGACCACTTGGGATGGAAGCGTCTACCTTGGCCGAACAAAATGACATAAAGGTCAAAGGTCAAGGTCATTTGAGAAGCTGTTAATTAATAAGTTTTTATATTTCTTTTGTTAAGGGTGGTAGAGAAAAACTTTTTGATGGATTTAGTAGGACATCTTAAGACAATTTAAAATATAGCCCCTTGGTTCATACTTTTGAATAATTACAGAGTTATAGCCCCTATTGTACGAAATGCTTGTTATCGCTACTCCTCTGAAACCATAAGAGATAGAGACTTGAAACTTTTACCAATGTATTCAGTACACTTGGAGGGTTCTTCAATCTATTCATACCCAAAGGATCTAAGGCCCCCTTCTAGTAGTTATTGCCCCTGAAAGTTTTTAAATTTCTATAAAATCATTCCCAACTTTTTTATTATTAGTCGTACAGACTTCGGACCACTTGGAATAGAAGCATCTACCTTGGCCGAACAAAATGACATAAAGGTCAAAGGTCAACGTCATTTGGAAGTCCGTTAATTAATGAATTTTCATATCATTTGAATTACAGAATTATAGCATTTTGTTAAAACATGTGATGTAAAAAAAGTTTCTCTTTACAGGACCCTTCATTTGAAATCAAGAAAAAGGGGCTGGTCTCTCAAATAAGGGAACCAAAGGGCTCTAAAGTGTTTAATATGTTGCCCTTTACTGAGAGATATTTTGTGAAAGGTTATAAAAGCAAATATGTTTATCTCACAGTTATGTATCCAAGCAATGTAATGATTTTATTATGAGTTACGTAATTAAGGGTTTTTCGGGGCCAAAAGTCCAAAATTTCGATCATCCATATTTTAGAAATGAAAATTTTTTTATAATGCAGTACAGAAGAAAAAATTGTTCAAATTAATGTTTTTAACAATATGCAACCTTCAAAATTTCGTTAAACGGCCCCTATAAGGAGATAAGGGATCGGCCCCTAAAACCTTCTTTCTAATATATCTCCAGAACGGTAACGATTTTCTGAACACTTGTTGAACAAAAATTGTTTAGAATTAAATGACCTTTCATTTAATATCGAGAAAATGGGGCTTGCCCCTTTATTAGGGGACCAAAAGGCTCTTAAGTTTTTCATCTGTAGCCCTTTACTGAGAGATATTTTGTGAAAATTTATAGAAGCAAATATGTTCATCTCACAGTTATGTATCCAAGCAATGTAATGATTTTATTATGTGTTACGTAATTGAGGGTTTTTAGGGGCCAAGAGTCCAAAATTTCGGTCCCCCATATCTCAGAAAGGAAAAATATTTTGTAATGCAATACAGAAGAAAAGTTGTTTAAATTAATGTTCTAAACAATATGCAACCTTCAAAATTTCTTTAAACGGCCCCTATAAGGGGATAAGGGATCCGCCCCTAAAACCTTCTTTCTCATATATCTTAAGAATGGTATCGGTTTTCTAAACACTTGTTGAACAAAATTTGTTTAGAATTAAATGACCTTTCATTTAATATCAAGAAAAAGGGGATGACACCTCAAATAAGGGGACCAAAGGGCTATACGTTTTTAATCTGTAGCCCTTTACTGAGAGATATTTTGTGAAAGATTATAGAAGCAAATTTGTTTATCTCACAGTTGTGTATTCAAGCAATGTAAGGATTTAATTATGTGTTACGTGATTAAGGGTTTTTTAGGGGCCAAAAGTCCAAAATTTTGATCACCCATATCTCAGAAAGAAAAAATATTTGGAAATGCAATACAAAAAAAATTGTTTAAAAGGATGTTCTTAACAATACGCAACCTTCAAATTTTCGTTAAACGGCCCCTATAAGTGATCGGCCCCTAAAACCTTCTTTCTCATATATCCCCAGAAAGGTAACGAATTTTTAAACACTTTTTGACAAAATTTGTTCAGAATTAAATGTCCTTTTATTTGATTCCAAGAAAAAAGCGGGCTGGCCCATTAAATTAGGGGATCAAAGGGCTCTTAAAATTTTTATCTATAGCCCTTTAATGAGAGCCATCTTGTGAAAGGTTATTAAAGCTAGATTAGGTATAATACGTTGATATATCCCAACAATATAATGATTTTCTCTTGCGCTACCCAATAAGGGTTTTTAGGGACCAGATGTCAACAAGTTTAATCTTTTCAATCTTAATTGGAAGAATTGCAAGTATTTTAAAAAGCAATGTAATAGAACTTATAAAAAGCGATACAATAAAGCATTAGTACTTCACTCCTTTTTTCTAATCATGTTTTGTCGAAAATCAAAGTCGATGATGTCATATTTTCTTCTTAAAATCGGACGGAAGACCTCCTCGTTGCTCGCAACGAGATCGTGTCTAGTTATTATTAAGGTCTTCTGTTTCCAACGGAAGATCTTATTGTTTTCGTACTGTTTATTATTAATTTTTTTCCAAATTTTGTGCACGCGATTTCTCGAAAACTACTCGACCGATCTCAACAAATTTTTCACAGATGATGGGACATTATCTGAATTTTAAATCTTTTTGAATTTTTTGTCGTCATCACTTCCGGTCGGATTTACGGTCGATTTTGTAATTTTTTACGACCAATTTTGTGCAGAGCTGATCTCAGAAACTATTAGAGACATGACTTTGAAATTTTCAGGATATATAGAACATGGTTTGAAGTTGTGCACTATTCATTTGTTTTGCACAAGTGGCGCTATTCCTTGGAACTCGCTTAGGCACGAAAATGGGGTACGGATTTCGAATCAAAATTTTCATATGTTTTGATCAGTATCTTTTTATCAGTTGATATTTTGTTAAGACATAAAGAACAAAAGTAGTAGAGAATTAAAAGTTCTATCCAATAAAGTCAAAAAAAAGGGGATGGCCCCTTTAATTAGGGACCAAGAGACTCGTAAAGTCTATTACGAATAACTTGAAAACGATAACTTTTCTGTTATGCATTTTAAAATCAAAGTTGTTGATCTCTACATTATCGGTTTGAAAAAGTCATCGTCAGACCCATGTTTAACGTAATTAGGGTTTTTATTCTTTATCTTAAAATTGGGGGGTGGGGAATTTTGAAATTGTATCGATATTTCATGGTATCATTTAAACTAAAAAAAAAAATCGGACGGAAGACCTACTCGTTACTCGTAACGAGGTCGTATCTAGTTATTTTTCTTTTTTTTCTTACAAATTTTGTGCACGCGATTACTCAGAAACGGCTAGACCGCTTTTCATGAAACTTTCAGATATGATAGATAGTGATCGAAACCTTATAGGCTTTAAATATATTGATGACGTCACTTCCGTTTTTGAGATATTGACGTTTTAGCGATTTTTAGAGGGGTGGCTTGTTACTCTTACTTCTCCTAAACTATAAAAGATATTGAGTTTAAACTTTCAGGGATAGTAGACGAAAGATTGTAGATGTAAAATTTTATTTTCATTTTGATCTGGCTTGAAAGGCGCCGAAGCTCGCCTGGACCCAAAAATTGAGTTAAAAGAAAATGTCGTATTTTTTTTGGTTTTCTTTGTTTATCTCTTTTCTGAAAAATATTTTGTTAAGACATGTATTGTAAAAAAGGTTTATATTTACAGGACCTTTCATTTGATATCAAGAAAAAGGGGCTGGCTCCTCCAATTAGGAGACCAAAGGGCACTTAAGACTTTTATCTGTAGCCCTTTACTGGGAGATATTTTGTGAAAGGTTATAAAAGCAAATGTGTTTATCTTACAGTTATGTATCCAAGTAATGTAATGATTTTATCACGTGTCACGTGATTAAGGGTTTTTCGGGGGCAAAAGTGTTAAATTTTGATCACCCATATCTCCGAAAGAAAAAATATTCTAAAATGCAGTACAAAAGAAAAGTTGTTCAAAATGATGTTCTCAACAAAATGCAACCTTCAAAATTTCGTTAAACGGCCCCTATAAGGAGATTAGGGATCGGCCCCTAAAACCTTCATTCTCATATATCTCTAGAACGGTAACGAATTTCTAAACAAAATTTGTTTAGAATTAAATTGCCTTTCATTTGATATCAAGAAAAAGGGGCTGGCTCCTCAGATAAGGGGACCAAATGGCTCTTAAGTCTTTAATCTATAGCCCTTTACTGAGAGATATTTTGTGAAAGGTTATAAAAGCAAATATGTTTATCATACAGTTACATTTGTATGTATCCAAGTAATGTTACATGTATGATTTTATCATGTGTTATGTAATTAGGGGTTTTTAGGGGCCAAAAGTCCAAGCTTTTGATCACCCATAACTCAGAAAGGAAAAATATTTTGTAATGCAATACAGAAGAAAGGTTGTTCAAAATGATGTTTTTAACAAAATGCAACCTTCAAAATTTCATCAAACGGCCCCTTTAAGGAGAAAAGGGATCGGCCAATAAAACCTTATTTCTCATATATCTCCAGAACGGTAACGAATTTCTATACACTTGTTGAACAAAATTTGTTTAGAATTTAATAACCTTTCAGTAACAAATTAATAAACACTGATATAACAAAATGTGTTAAGAATTAAATGACCTTTCATTTGATATCAAGAAAAAGGGGCTGGCTCCTCAAATATGGGGACCAAGGGGCTTTAAAGTCTTTCATCTGTAGCCCTTTACTGAGAGATATTTTGTTAAACGTTTTAGAAGCAAAATAAATCGTTTATATATCTTTACAATGGAAATATGTTCTCATCCGTTTACCTTACTAGGGTATTTAGGGGCTAGAGGTAATAAAGTTTAATCTTTTTTTATTTCGATTGGAAGAAATGCATATATTTGAAAAGGCTATGTAAAAGAGCTTATAAGAAGCGATCCAAAAAAACCATTAGTACTCCACTCCTATTTCCAAATCATGTTTTGTTATCAAAAATCAAATTCAATGATGTCATATCACCTTCTAAAGATCGAACGGAAGACCCCCTCGTTTCTCGCAACGAGATCGTGTCTAGTTAAGGTCTTCCGTTTCCAACGGAAGACCTTATTGTTTTCGTTCGGTTTCTTTTTCCCCATTTTTAAGGTCTTCCGTTTCCAACGGAAGACCTTATTGTTTTCGTACTGTTTCTTATTATTATTTTTTTCCACAAATTTTGTGCACGCGATTTCTCAGAAACTATTCAGCCGATTTTGACCATTTTTTCACAGATGATTGCCGGTGGTCATAGTTTTAGATGTTTTTTGAAATTTTGAAATCGTCACTTCTGGTACCGAGTTACGGCGAATTTTCTATCTTTTTACGTCCTATTTTGTGCAGAGCTGATCTCAGAAACTATTAAAGATATGAATACGAAATTTTCAGGATACAGTACAGCTCACGAGTATCCCGACAAAAACACCGACCACCGTGTTTGAAAGTCCACGCTGAGCGTGGAAGTGTCGGTACCTTTGATCTATTGTTCTCTGTTACGGCCACGAAACGAGAAAAAACACGGTCCGACACGGTGCAACGCGATGCAACACGGACAGTAACACGGTGTAGCACGTGGTATTTACCTGTGAAAAAAGGAGGATTTAGGAATAAAACTTATAAAGAATAAAATATTTATTGATGTGCGTAAGAGAATTAAAGAAAAAGACAAAGAAATAGAAATAAAAATAATATAAATAAAAAAAAAATAAATATAAATATAAATATATAAATATAATGTTTAGGCACGCAATTTTCAGACGAATGCGATTGTTACGGTTGATTTTTGTTGATATTAAGAACAAAAAAAATTCGATATCGTCCACATAAAGGTTTGATCAAATAAAACACTAACCCTTTATTTTCCTTTTTAAAATTCAAATACACTGTTCCATAAGTTTTTGTTTTTGTTTCAGTCCGTTTTTAAACGTAGAAGTAATCGTAGTTGCTGTAGACTATTTACGTCGAGTTTTCAGATCACAAAAAAAATAACTTCACGTTGACAGCCCCGACAAAATTTTCTTGGTCCGTGCAACTTAAGTCGACATTCTTTTTTTTTTTTAAATATGAAGAGGATATATATGTTTCAACCCTTGTTTAGCCATAATTTTTTTTATTTCTAAACATACGCTGTTTCTATCAACGTCTCAGGTAACAATATCCACGGAGTAACACAGTGGCCACAGAGTTACACGGGCGGCCACCGTGCGACACGGTGCTTTTTCTTGAATTCTACAATACACATACACGGTGTCACACCGTGTACACGGTGCGACACAGACCGTTTTCCACCGTGTTTTTTACACGGTGGGTGTCGGGATACTCGTGAGCTGTACTGTAGGTAGTCTATAGTTTGAAGTTGTGCACTATTGTATTGTTTTACCCCAGTGGCGCCATTTCATGGAGCTCGCCTAGGCACAAAAATTGGGTACGAATTTTCATTCAAAATTGTCATACGTTTTGATCTGTATCTTTTTATCAGTTGACATTTTGTTAAGTTATATATAAACAAAGTGGTAGATAATCAAAAGTTCTTTCCAATAAAAACAAGAAAAAGGGGCTTGCCCCTTTAATTAGGGACCAAGAGACTCGTAAAGTCTATTACGAATAACTTAAAAACGATAAATATTTTTGGCGTAATTAGGGATTTTTATCCAATATTTTAATTTTTTTTTTTGTATCAATATTTCATGGCATCATTTAAAATATTTAAAAAAATCAGACGGAAGACCTACTCGTTACTCGTAACGAGGTTGTATCTAGTTAAGGTTTTTCCACGAATTTTGTGCACGCGATTTCTCGAAAACTATTCGGCCGATTTCGACCATTTTTTCTCAGATGATTGCCAGTGGTCATAATTCTAGAAGTTTTTTTAAATTTTGAAATCGGCACTTCCGGTTCCGATTTACGGCCGATTTTGTAAGTTTTTACGACTAATTTTGTGCAGACATAAACTCAGAGACTATCAGAGATAGGAATATGAAATTTTCAGGATAGGTAGACTATAGGTTGAAGTTGTGCACAATGTAGTTTTTTGCGCCAGTGGCGCCATTTCTATGAGCTCGCCTAGGCTCGAAAATTGGGTACGAATTTCGAATCAAATTTTTCATACGTTTTGATCTGTATCTTTTTATGAGTTGATATTTTGTTAAAACATATATAACAAAAGTGGTAGATAATCAACAGTTCTTTTCAACAAAATCAAGAAAAAGGGGCTGGCCCCTTAAATTAGGGGCCAAGACAGTCATAAACTCTATTACGAATAACTTAAAAACGATAAAGATTTTGTAATGCATTATAGAAGCAAAGTTGTTGATCGTACCACTATCTATTAGAAAAAATTATTGCTACGCCCTTTTATTACGTAATTAGGGATTTTTAGGGGCCAAAGTACTTAAACTTTGACGAAAAATAACTAGAGAAGTATACATATTTTGTTAGACATCATAGAAGAGAAAATGTTTGAATAAATGATTTAAATTGATTCCACTTATCAAAACACGATTTTCTGTCCCCATTAAGGATCTAGAGGGCTGACCCCTAAAATATTCAATCATTTGTATCTCAAAAATGATCAACAATTTCACATGGGTGTAAGAACAAAAAATATTTGTATTCTTAAGACCTTTTCACACAAATCAAGAAAAAGGGGCTGGCCCCTTTTTTTAGAGGCCAAGGCCTTCGTAAACTCTATTACAAGTAACTTAAAAACGATTAAGATTTTGTAATGCATTATAGAAGCAAAGTTGTTGATCGTACCAATATCTATTTGAAAAAAATCATTGCCACGCCCATTTATTACGTAATTAGGGATTTTTAGGGGCCAAAGTACTTAAACTTTGACGAAAAATAACTAGAGAAGTATACATATTTTGTTAGACATCATAGAAGAGAAAATGTTTGAAAAAATGATTTAAATTGATTCCACTTATCAAAAGACGAATTTCTGTCCCCATGAAGGATCTAGAGGGCTGGCCCCTAAAATATTCAATCATTTGTATCTCAAAAGTGATCAACAATTTTAGATGGATGTAAGAACAAAAAATGTTAGTATTCATGAGACCTTTCGTATAAAATCAAGAAAAAGGGGCTGGCCCCTTAAATTAGAGGCCAATAGACTCCTAAACTCTATTACTCATACCTTAAAAATGATCAAGATTTTGTAATGCATTATAGAAGCAAAGTTGTTGATAGCAGCAATATCTGTTTGTAAAACTCATTTCCAAACCCATTGATGACGTAATTAGAGATTTTAGGGGACTAAAATCTTAAATCTTTAATGTGCTGTATGTTAAAAAGCAAAACTCTTTGTTAAGCATTTTAAAGGATATTGACAATCGTATACATTATCTAAAAGGAGGTGGTTGAGGGAGAATTCTGAAATTTCATTGATATTTTAATCGAATCGTTTAAAAAATTAAACGGAAGACCTACTCGTTACTCGTAACGAGATCGTATCTAGTTATTATTATTTTTTTCCCCAAATTTTGTGCACGCGATATCTCGAAAACTATTCGGCCGATTTCGACCATTTTTTCACAGATGATTGCCAGTGGTCATAAGTCTAGAAGTTTTTTGAAATTTTGAAATCGTCACTTCCGGTTCCGATTTACAGCCGATTTCGTAAATTTTTACGACCAATTTTGTGCAGACATAAACTCAGAGACTATCAGAGATATGAATATAAAATTTTTAGGATAGGTAGACCGTAGATTGAAGTTGTGCACAATGCAGTTTTTTTATGCCAGTGGCGCAAACTTTAGGAGCTCGCCAGGGCTTGAAAATTGGATACGAATTTTGAATCAAAATTTTCATACGCTTTGATCTGTATCTTTTTATCAGTTAATATTTTGTTAACATATATATAACAAAAGTGGTAGCTAATCAAAAGTTCTTTCCAACAAATTCAACAAAAAGGGGCTGGCCCCTTTTTTTAGGGGCCAAGACATTGGTAAACTATAATACAAATAACTTAAAGACGATAAAGACTTTGTAATGCATTATAGAAGCAAAGTTGTTGATTGTAACAATATATATCAGGTAAAATCATTGCCACGCCCATTTATCACGTAATTAGGGAGTTTAGGGGCCAAAGTTCTTAAACTTTGACGCAATATATCTAGAAAAGGAGACATATTTTGTAAAGCATTATAGAAGAGAAAATGTTTGCATTGATGATTCTAATCAGTTCCATTAATCAAAACACAAAAGTCTGTCCCCATTAAGGATCTAGAAGCTGGCCCCTAAAATATTCAATCATTTGTATCTAAAATATGAACAACACTTCTACATAAGTGTAAGAACAAAAATTATTAGTATTAGTGAAACCTTTTGAATGAACTCAAGAAAAAGGGGCTGGCCCCTTAAATTAGGGGTCAAGACACTCGAAAACTCTATTACAAATAACTTAAAAACCATCAAAATTTTGTAATGCATTATAGAAACAAAGTTGTTGATCGTAACAATATAAGTTTGTAAAACTCATTTCCAAACCCATTGATGACGTAATCTTGGATTCTAGGGGACCAAAACTTAAATCTTAAATGGGCTGTATGTGATAAAGCAAAACTCTTTGTTAAGCATTTTAAAGGATATTGACGATCGTATACAATATCTGAAATGGAGTGGTTATCAGAAATTACATTGATATTTTAATCATATCGTTTAAAAATTGAACGGAAGACCTACTCGTTACTCGTAACGAGATCGTATCTAGTTATTATTATTATTTTCCACAAATTTTGTGCACGCGATATCTCGAAAACTATTCGGCCGATTTCCACCATTTTTTCACAGATGATTGCCAGTGGTCATAATTCTAGAAGTTTTTTGAAATTTTGAAATCGTCACTTCCGGTTCTGATTTACGGCCGATTTTGTAAGTTTTTACGACCCATTTTGTGCAGACATAAACTCAGAGACTATCAGAGATATAATTATGAAATTTTCAGGATAGGTAGACCATAGATTGTAGTTGTGCACAAAGTAGTTTTTTGGCGCCAGTGCCGCCATTCCTTTGAGCTCGCCTAGGCTCGAAAATTGAGTATGAATTTTGCATCAAAATTTTCATACATTTTGATCTATATCTTTTTATCAGTTAATGTTTTGATAAGACATATATAACAAAAGTAGTAGATAATCAAAAGTTCTTACCAACGAAATCAAGAAAAAAGGGGCTGGCCCCTTTATTTAGGGGCCAAGACACCTGTAAACTCTAATTCAAATAACTTAAAAACGATTAAGATTTTGTAATGCTTTATAGAAGCAAAGTTGTTGATCGTCACAATATCTGTCAGGAAAAATTATTGCCCCGCCCATTTGTTACGTAATTAAGGATTTTTAGGGGCCAAAGTACTGAAACTTTGACGCAATATATCTAGAGAAGGAGATATATTTTGTTAAGCATTGTAGAAGAGAAAATGCTTGCATTGATGATTCTCATCGATTCCATCAATCAAAATACCAATCTCTGTCCCCATTAGGGATCTAGAGGGCTGGCCCCTTAAATATTCAAACATTTGAATGTCAAAAACGATAAACAATTTTAAATAGATGTAAGAACAAAAAACGTTAGAATTTGTAAGACCTTTCGATTAAATTCAAGAAAAAGGGGCTGGCCCCTTAAATTAGGGGCCAAGACACTCGTAAACTCCATTACAGATAACTTAAAAATGATAAAGATTTCGTAATGCATTATAGAAGCAAAGTTGTTGATCGTAACAATATCAGTTTGTAAAACTCATTGCAACACCCATTGATGACGTAATTATTGATTTTAGGTGACTAAAACCTTTAAATCTTTAATATGCAAAATGTGAAAAAGCAAAACACTTTGTTTTGCATTTTAAAGGATATTGACAATCGTATACATTATCTGAAAGGGAGTGTTTGAGGTGGAATTCAGAAATTTCATTGATATTTTAATCGTATCGTTTCAAAATTGAACGGAAGACCTACTCGTTACTCGTAACGAGATCGTATCTAGTTATTATTATTTTTGTCTAGTTACTATCGTGTCTAGTTATTTTTTTTTTCTTACAAATTTTGTGCACGCATTTTCTCAGAAACGGCTCAACTGATTTTCATGAAACTTGCAGATTTGATAGATAATGATCTAAACCTAATAGGTTTTTTAATTATATTGATGACGTCACTTAGGTTTTTGAGAAATTGACGTTTTAACGATTTTTAAAGGGGTTGCTTGTTCCTCTACGTTCTCCAAAATTATAAAAGATATCGAGTTTAAACATTCAAGGATAGTAGATAAAAGATTGTAGATTTGTAATTTTTTCTTTCATTTTGATCTGTCTTGAAAGGCGCCGAAGCTCGTCTAGACCCGAAAATTGAGTTAAAAATATCAACATATTAAAATTCTTTCCAGCAACTTCAATCAACATACAATTTGCACCAAATTACAAAATAAATCTATATATAATCTGTAAAATCGATTTAAGGCTATTTTCATTTCAATGGAGTTTTGTTATTTTAAATGTTTATCTTACATTTAATCAAGATGCTAATCGATTCAAAACAGCATCATCGATCTCAATTTAATGATTTCAAATCTGTCTTAACCATTTGAATTGAACTAAATGGTAAAAAAAAGAATACAATTTATATCAATAAATTTTTACTTTGAAAAAGAAAACATATCTTTCTCTATTTCTCTGAATTAAGAAATGAAGATAATAATTTTTCTATTGATCGACGTATCAAAGATAAAAATTGACCGGAAAATTTTTCTTTTATACGTCGATCAATAGAAAAATTATCTTCATTTCTTATCATTTAATAAAACATTTTCAAATGAAAAAAATGTGAAGTGTCATTGATCAAAAATGTAAATAATGTAAATGAGGCGACGCGTATGAATACAAAACAACAACAGCAACAATATTCAAAATGGATGCGCCTTCAGCTGATGCAAAGCTATTGAGCTAAATTTAATTGAATAAACACAAATCGTGAGTTAAAATTTGAACCGGTTGAATTGAAAACGAAAGGAAAATACATGCGATAGCTTGTGATTTATTCACTGTGCAGAAAAACTCGTAATACTAATAAAACTAGTTTTCATGTGAGATCGCTGAAATATGCAACTGGACATAATCATCCAAGGAAAAGGCGATCGTGGACGAAAATATCTGATATGTCTACAAAGAATAGTATGTATAAGCGACTTTTGTAAACGTTATGGTAACTAGATAGCCAGTGATGTACTTAAATGGTATATCTGCCGCTTGGAATGCGCTGAATGAGTTGATGCATTACTCATAGCTTTTTTTTTTTTCTTTTTTTTTTTATACGACGCTTATTCTGATGACCTATTGTGTACTTGTGTAAATTTAAAATTATCGTTACCAAATTTGAACAGCATTATTACCGTGAAAGTTTATAGACCTATATGTTCGTTATTGTTTCCTGGAGAAGGAACAGCATGCCTCGGTGTAAATGTTGATTGATCTTAAGCAGACGAAATCGTGAGAAGACGCTTAATTTTCTATTTCGTGAATCAAATAATGTGTTTTGTTTATTTTTGAAGGTTAAACTTTTAAGTTCTTGTGTTTATAAAGTTGTATTCTGTTTGCTGACAATAAAACAGACACAACTTTACATTTTGTTGACAGTGTTTATTTTTGAAATTCCCGTTCTATAAATACTGTTAGATCAGAACAGTTGAGAAAAGTAGATCCGGCGAAAATTTTATTGATGCAGGTATCAAAGAAATTGTTCGACCAATCAGAAGCGCCGATATCTCATCAAATGAATAAATATTAAATGATATTATTTTCATGCAATTTCCGTTTGCTCAATTGAAAAATTATTGAATTTTTAAAAACTAAATTTCTATAATTGATTTTATATTAGAGCTCTGTCTCAGGTGAATTTACAGCAATGAGAAGCGAAATACTTGTAAAACTTACACAGGAAAGCCAGTGGAACCTTTAGGTGGAAATCTGAAACCCCTTGGATCGTAGCCATCAATCTCGATTTCTTCACTGCCGCCTGAACATGCAAGGTCACCTAAAATAGTTGAATGGAGAGAAATATCAAGGCTTTTGGTTGAATTACTCCTTGAATTAACTGAACAGGATACATTTAAATTAAAACAGTGTTAACATTATCATAGATGTTTTTTTAATTAATACAATACGGTTAGAATTGTAGAATCTAAACATTTTTTTATGATTAAAACAGTTTAAAAAAAAAAAAAGCATCAATTAATCAGATCATTGTAAATTTATCAAAACCCCATCATTTTGCAAGAATCATGGTGTATTTTGATATCACATGAACAGTTAACGTTGCAATAATAAATTGAGCTTTAATCGGTAATTCAATGGTAATTGTTGAACTATATATGTTATAGAGGCTTTAAGAATTCCAATCACAGAGTATTACGTTTGTAATAAATAAGTTTAAATTAATAAACTATGTTCATCAGCATTTAATTTTTTTAAAGAAGTTTTAATTTCAATAGTCCGATGGTCACTTATGAAAATGGTAAGAGTTACATGCAATATGGCCTGGCTCTCGTATGTTTACCTTTAAAATATCAAGGCAATTGAACGTTCCTAAACTGATGCATATAAAATATTAGTGTGGTCTCTTGAATTGAGAGTCATGTAATACTAGTTAAAAATTCCCCCGCATTGAGGCTAGAAACAAATTTTAATGGTTATTGGTTTTACACCCGTGATTTGTAAAAATAATTATAATGGAAGCTATATTCTGCCTTGTATCGAGTAGATATTCTTGCTTGGTATTTCATCTTTTATTAGTAACAATAGATATACAAAATGAGAAAGAGTTGAAAGAACTGCGAACGCTAACGCCCGTTTCCCGCCTACATTTTACATTCAAATATTTCGGAATTTCTGTCAGATATTCACAAACTAAGTTTTCTACTAAAAAGTATAATCAAATCCGAATCAATTTATATAAAAATAACATTTTTAATCAAATTAGTAATATCATTAAACAAAAGTTTTGCTAACGCGGGGTTTTAAAATTTTTTCATTCAAATCGGACTCTATGAGTGAGGAAAATATTATTAAGCGGCCAGTATGTGCATAAAAACTAAATAATAACATAATTACGATATGTATCAAAGTAAAATTTCATTTAATTCATATCTGTTAATTATTTTTCAAAAATTTACAATGCAAATTTCTTTTTACAAAGTTATCGCTCTTTGTTTGACCAAATCATTTATATAAATGACAATATACATAAATAAAAAGATAACTTTAATTAGACAACTTTCAAAAAATTACTTTTAGTTAGGCGGCTAGACAATGCTATCGTTCGCAGTCCTTTGTATGTACGCAAATTGTACGTGTATGTTATCTGCTTAATTTTATTTTATATATTTTATTGAGGTAGCAGCACTTTAAAAAAAATGAAACGTCCCCTTAATTTGTATTCGGAAGATGATACTGATTTGTTTAGTGTGTTAAAAAATAGATTTAGTTATGTTTTCCGATGTCAAACACATAAAAGTTGTACATTAAACACTCTAGAAAAAAAGCATACGCTTAAAAAATTGCAAGGTAATCACAATACAAAAATGATTTGCATTTAAGAGTAAAGTAATTGTTTGAACATTATGATCCGTTTATTTATGAAATGCGAAATGTCAAAAAATTGTGAAGTGTGATGTCAAATAAACAAGTGTACCGCGATTGGTCAGTTGTGTAATATATTAAACGTTCCTGAACTTACTTGAATACAAAATTACACGCAAAAGTAATATTCAATGTAAATCAATGTATTCGCATAGATGACATTCGGGTATTACTTTTTTGTGCAGTTTTAATGACTTATTGATGTGTGTGTGGTCATAGTTAACATTTACCTACTTTTTGGTAGTCGTGATTAATTAGTAGACCCAATAGTGCTGCGCAAAACTGTAATGACCCGAACAACTACTGTAAGTGCGACTGTTATGATTTCACTTTGTTACTCAATAACTGCCATCCGTAGATTATCTATCAACAATAGATGCTTGATACACTAGTCACAAAGTTTTGTCCATGTTACCTACATGCTGTAAGCAGGCATTGACGCAACTGAACTTGTTGACATTAGATGGGTGGTCTGTTCATAAATTCAGAAGCTCTTACAGAAATATATATCTAACTTGATATTTTAATTTTCATTTCTTATTGAAAACATACATGTACTGACAAGCGGCGATCGACGACAGTTCCCCTGGCTGGCGTCTGTGAACTTAGCAGTTATTTCACTGTATCAGGCGATATATAATAATCATCCTAACATAAACGTTTTACTGGCTTAATATGTTGAATATGACCTAATAAACAGAATTTGAAAAAAAAATTGACTGCTTCTGTAAAAATCTCATCTAGCCGGGTCTCATTCAAATAACACATTCTAGGGTTCTGACTTTATTGGAGGGGGGGTTGTTCTGAGATTGGCTAGATGCAGTAATGTATCTCCACGAAAAATTAAAATTAAAGGACCGTGGAACTACAGTTTCATTTTAACAAATAAAAAATTCTATGTTTGTTACCTAAAACATGTTAGGCACAGTTGGACTTAATAAACTAATTTAAGTTTATGTTCTGTGCAAATTAAATTTAATGCCAAAATTTCAATGCGACATTTAACCTTAAATATCAGTACGTTTGTGATCTCTAAGTATTAATGAAGTAAAATGTCTCGAGAATCTTAGGATATGAAAATATTTAAGGAACACATTCTCAAATGACTTTTATAGGATTGCGCATCTTTATGTGCGCAAATATAATGTTGTTTGCGGGGGTGTTAAGGAAGCATATGGAATCTGAGTTACATGTAATTCCGTGAAATCACAAATCTTAATTATCATGTACATATTCAAATATCTAAGCAACGAAACGTAAATCAAAAGCAAATAAAAAATACTGAAGACAATTTTTTTCCAGAAATTAGTTTGTATTACGTAGATTTACACATTGATGACGTCATGACTAAAAGTTGAATGTCGTGTGAATTTGATCGGAAAGCATTGTAAACATTTTCAAAATATAACTTATCTAAGAAACTCTAATAAAGTATTGTGGTATGATTTATTGAGAATTGAACATAGGAATACTGGGGGAGATGTTAGTTTTATCAATCATTTGCTAAAAGGTATGTAAATTTGCTTTTATTTCTCGGCCAGGCTTTCCTCTGTCGTTGTTTACGATATAAAAATCCGACTTGAACAACACTACCCCGTATATATTGAACTTGAAATTTTATACGTATCGTTAGTTTGATCAATGCTTAAATTGAAAAGTGCTGTGTGTTGTTTTAATGCAATTTGCCGTTTTCCGTGCAAACTATATAAAAGTTGGGAAGGTTTTACGAGAACCGGATGAATAACTTTTTACAAACTGTGGGTCTGAATCTGAAGATAATATACATTTTTTTCTTGAGTGTCCAGGATACACTCAACAAAGAGTTAAACTTTTTAATCAATTTAATGATATTAGTGTACCTTTTCATATTAACTATATTCTTTATGGTAGTTCTGAATTTTCATACAACTTAAATTGTAAAATTGTTTCTTATGTTCATAGTTATATTATAGCTTCTAAGCGTTTTTGATTTTTTTTTTGGGGGGGGGGGGGGGGCTGGATCATGACACCAACATTATATGTCTGTCTGTCGGTATGAATGAATGAGGTGATGGGTTTATAAATGTAGGAATGAATGTGTTCATGTACAATTGTGTATATGTAAAACAACAAGTTAACTTACCATCATATGACAAAAGTCAAGCTTATTATTTATTATCCAATTATCCTTTGTCTTGTATACAAATATATCAATAATAGATCACTCTGTAAACTGGTAAATTATACTACATACTATATACTATATTCTATGATTATTTTAAAACACCACTTCTTGACTTTGTATTTTGGAGAGGGTTTATATAGGCTTTGCCTGTTGCCTAATCCATTTTATTACTCAATAAAATATGTTTAAATTTAATAACTTTTTAATAAGGAAAAACATAGGATTCTAGCAGCGGTTTTGTTTAAACCGAGATGTTTTTCTTTCACTTGGTATGTTTATTTCATTTTTGAAACTGCGGGGAAGTGTTGTTCTATCTCACTTTATGTTAAGGAATGTACGTAAGCTATTTATAGTTGTCACGTGATAATGCACCAATGTGGAAGTTATGTACTACCCGATTTTATTGCACTGACATCTATTTTAAAGGATAATACTAAGTTTTTGATCTTATTCAAAATAATTATTTAATTTCACGATTTTGAATAAAACAGTCAAAATAAGACGCTAAATTGCCCATATGCTTCCTTAACACCCCCGCGTTTTGTATGGATAAAACTGTTTTAGCTCCATTATCCATCAACCCGAATCCTGCTTGGAGCTACAAATTGGCATTATCAACAAAATGAAAATTAATTTTGATAAAAAGGGAGATTATTTTTCGTACCATTTTCATTTATTGTTTCAATTTATTTCTTTTGTTAACTTATGATGTAAAGAAATTAGTAGAAAAGAGAGTTTTAATGGAAGCTTGTAAACGCTATGCAAATTTTTACACATATCCTTAGGGATACAATGTTAATGAACAATGAGAAAAGATACAGACAGATATCCATTTGATCAATTTATTGGAATCACGCAGCTCGACAATTCGGTAAAAAGTACTGATATGGTTTTGTAAAACATCAAAATAGGAATTGTATATAGATATCACCCGGGTAATTCTAAATGTAATATATTCAATTCAACGACATGCAGATAAAAGTCTCCTCAAATCCATTTTTATTTACCAAATTTGATCTTTGATATTGCTGAATCCAAAGGAAATCAGATGGAGTTTCAGAGAAACACAAATTAAATTTGCAATCAAAAGTGACGAAAAATGCTGAACAACAAGAGAAAGAGAGAGTTGGGGGATACACAGTGTTAAAGGGTTGAAGCGATGCACGGATATATCGTATATCCAATTTTTCATGTTTTGTGAATAGGAAAATGGAATAGTTCTTATATTCACAAAATCCAGGGATTTTTTCTATTTTTTAATTTTATATTTAAAGACATTAATAAATTTAGCGTTGCTTTGCACTGCGATATCAGAGATATGTTTTAAAAAATGATGAATAATCAAACATCAGAACTCGAATACACGGTTTAAAAAAGTTTGAGAAGCATACAAAGAAATTATCTATCTCTAGAATAAAAAATTGTTAAATAACTATAGCGTATCAAAGCATTGTGCACAATGTGAAACGAATTGCAATGCAAGTGTAGAGAAGTTCAACTTAAAGACGTTTGGTGGCGAAATATGCTTGATATGACTTGATAAAAGAGTCGTACTCACTTGTCATGAAACTGCTGACAATCACAATGTTAAAAGCAGCAACAATCCAAACGTGTCTAAGCAACATTTTTAAGCTGATTCATAAACGCTTACACTACGACGTGTTATCGCATGGTAATGTTTATCGTTTATGCAGAGTTTTTGAATCAGTACGTAGGGTTAAATACAATCAACACTGATTACTCAATTGGTTATTCAGCCAATTATAATTATATGTTGATATGAAGTGACATCATACATGCGCGGATCTAGAGGTGGGGGAGGAATTTTGGGAATTTTTTTTCTTGGTATGAATTGTTTTGGAGCAGTATGTATGCTATGTTACTGCCCCTTCCCCCCTCCATGGAATAGGAATTTTATGATTTTGGGAATATGTTTATTTTACTAGGTATGAATTTTTTTTTTGAGTTATAGGTATATATATAATGTTAACCCCCCCCCCTCCCCCCGGATATTAGGAATTTCATGATTTCGGGAATTAGGTTGTTTTTTTCTTAACTTTCAATTTGCTTCGACGCAAGTGCTTCCACTCAAACCCCCTTGGAAAAATCTTCTGGATCTGCGCATATAATAACATTCAAACGTATTTTTCGGAGAACCGGCATCATCTTGTTTCGGGAGATTAATTTTTTTTGCGGAGCGGAGTGAATCGAAAAACCTTTGATGGCGAAGAAGTATCATATAGTGCAAAACGTGATTGCCCGAAACAAGATGATGTAAGTTCTCCGAAAAATACTGAAGGTGCGACAGTTATATGTATAATCCCACTTTATTAGTCCGGAGCTTTCACTCGTAGATCATCCATCATCCTTAATTAGAGGCTGGGTATACACCAGTCAACAAGTCTATCCTTATCATGTTACCTGTTGGCTGTAAGCGAACTTTGATGCCAAACGAACTTGAAGACATAAGTTGTACATGTGTGGTTTGTTCATAATTACAAAAACTCTTTATGAAATATATATCTCTCATTAAATTTTAATTAACAATTTAATCGAAAACAAACATGTAATGACGAGCGATGAACGACAGTTGAACGGGACTGACATATGTAAACTTAGCAATTACTTCACTGTATTAGGCGTTATAGAATAATTATTCTAACATCAACGTTTTACTGGCGTAATATCTTGAATATGACTTAAAAAACAGAATTTGGAAAATTTCTTGTCGAAAATATTTTCACCAATTAAAATCTTTAGCATGCGAAATAAGTTTAAATTTTAAATGTTTTTGTAAAACGTTCATCTAGCTGGGTCTCATTCAAATGAAATTCTTGGGTTATTAATTCATGGGAGAAGGTTATTTCTTTTTTCTTAAATTTGCTAGATACGGTAGTATAGCTCCACGGGAATTTAAAATTGAAGCTGTGTGGATCTACAGTTTCATTTTAACAAATTACAGAACATATTCCTCAATAACTTTTATCGGCTTGCGAATCTTTATGTGGGCAAATATAATACTGTTTTTGTATGACTAAAACTGTAGAAGCTCCATTGTCCATAAAACCGAATCCTGCTTGGAGCTACAAATTGGCATAATCAACAAAATGAAAATTAATTTTGATAAAAAGGGTGTTTATTTTTCGTACTATTTTCATTTTTTTTTTGTTTCACTGTATTTCTTTTGTTAACTTATGATGTAAAGAAATTAGTAGAAAAGAGTGTTTAAATGGAAGATTGTAAATGCTATGCAAATTTCTACACATATCCTTACGGATACAATGTTAATGAACAATGAGAAAAGATAGAGACAGATATCCATGTGATCAATTTATCAGAATCACACAGTTCGATAATACAGTAAAAAAAGTACTGATATGGTTTTGTAAAACATCAAAATAGGAACTGTATATAGATATCACCCGGGTAATTCTAAATGTAATACATAAATTCAACGACATGCAGTTAAAAGTCTTCTCAAATCCATTTTTAAAAAACAGCTACAATCCTAACAGGTCTAAGCAACATTTTTACGCTGATTCATAAACGTTTACCATACGACGTATTATCGCATGGTAATTTTTATCGTTTATACAGGGTTTATGAATCAGTACCTTGGATAAAATACAATCAACACTGATTACGCAATTAGTTATTCAGCCAATTATAATTAGACAGTCATATGAAGTGACATCATTCGTGTGCGGATCTAGAGGTGGGGGGGGGGGGGGTGGGTTCGGAATATTGTTTCCTTGGTATGAATTGATTTGGAGCAGTAGGTTTATTACGTTACTACCCCACCACCTTCCATTCCATGGAATAGGGATTTCATGATTTTGGGAATATGTTTATTTTCCTAGGTATGATTTATTTTTGAGTTATAGGTATACAATGTTAACACCCCCCCCCCCCCCCCCCCCCCCCGGACCCGGATTAGAAATTTCATGATTTTGGGAATTAGGTTGTTTATCTTTCCAACTTTTAATTTCCTTAGACGCAAGTGCTTCCACACCCACCCCCTCCCTTTGAAAGAAACTACTGGATCTGCACATGTTAGAACATTCATACGTATTTTTCGGAGAACCGGCATCATCTTGTTTCGGAAGATTAATTATTTTTTTTTGCCTAGCGGAGTGAATCGAAAAACCTTTGATAGCAAGGATGTATTACATAGTACAAAACGTGATTGCCCGAAACAAGATGATGTAAGTTCTCCGAAAAACACTGATGTAAGTTCTCCGAAAAACACTGTAGGTGCGACTGTTACATGTATAATGCCACTTTATCAGTCCAGAGCTTTCACTCGTAGATCATCCATCATCCTTAATTAGAGGCTGGGTATACACCATTCAACAAGTCTATCCTTATCATGTAACCTGTTATCTGTAAGCAAGCTTTAAAACAACCGAACTTGAAGACAGTAGTTGTACACGTGTGGTCTGTTCATAGTTACAAAAAAACTCTTCATGAAATATAACTCTCATTATATTTTAATTCACAATTTAATCGAAAACAAACATGTAATGACGAACGATAGACAACATTTGAAACTTACTGAAATCTGTGAACTTAGCAGTTACTTCACTGTATTAGACGTTATATAATAATCATTCTAACGTATACGTTTTACTAGCGTAATATCTTAAATATTACTTAATAAACAGAATTTGGAAAATTTCTTGTCGAAAATATTTTCACCGATTACGATTAATTAAACTCTTTAGCATGGGACATAAATCTAAATTGTTACTGTTTTAGTAATACGTTCATCTAGCTCAGTTTCATTCAAATGACATTCTTGGGTTTTAAATTCATGGGAGAAGTTTTTTTCTGAGATTTTCTAGATACAGTAGTGAAGCTCTACGGGAAATTAAAATTGAAGCACTGTGGATCTACAGTTTCATTTTAACAAATTAAAAATGTATGTCTGTTACCTAAAACATGTTAGGCACAGTTGGACATAATAAACTTTATAAACTAATTTAGGTTTATATTCTGTGCAAATTAAATTCAATGCCAAAATTTCATTTCGACATTTAACCTTCATTATCAGTACGTTTGTGGTTTCTAAGTATTAAAGTAGTAAAATGTCTCGAAAATCTTTTGATATAAAAATATTTACGGAACATATTCCTAAATGACCTTTATAGGCTTGCGCATCTTTTGTGCGAAAATATAATACTGTTTTTGTATGAAAAAAACTGTAATAAAACCGAATCCTGCTTGGAGCTACAAATTGGCATAATCAACAAAATAAAAAAAAAATTGAAATTTTGATAAAAAGGGAGTTTATTTTTCGTACCATTTTCATTTATTGTTTCATTGTGTTTACTTATAATGCATATAGATTAGTAGAAAAAGTGTTTTAATGGAAGCTTGTAAACGTTATGCAAATTTTTACACATATCCTTAGGGATACAATGTAAATGAGCAATGGGAAAAGATAGAACATATATCTAAGTGATCAATTTATCGGAATCATACAGTTCGTCAATACGGTCAAAAAGTACTGACATGGTTTTGTAAAACATCAAAATAGGAATTGTATATAAATATCACCCGGGTAATTCTAAATGTAATATATTCAATTCAACGACATGCAGTTAAAAGTCTACTCAAATCCATTTTTATTTACCAAATTTGATCTTTGATATTGCTGAATCCAAAAGGAAATCAGATGGAGTTTCAGAGAAACACAAATTAAATTTGCAGTCAAACCTGACGAAAAATGTGTTAACAACAAGAGAAAAGAGAGATTTGGTGGATACACAGTGTTATAGGGTTGAAGCGATGCACGGATATATCGTATATCCAGTATGAATTTTTCATGTTTTGTGAATAAGAAAATGGAATTGTTTCTATTATTCACCAAATCTAGTGATTTTTTTTTGATTTTTTAATTTTATATTTAAAGACATAAATTAATTTAGCATTGCTATGTACTGCGATATCAGAGATACATGAAAGTTTTAAAAAATGATGAATAGTCAAACATCGCAACTCGAATACACGGTTTAAAAAAGTTTGAGAAGCATACAAAGAAATGATCTATTTCTAGAATTAATAATTTTCAAATAACTATAGTGTATTAAAGAATTGTGCACAATGTGAAACGAATTGCAATGCAAGTTTAGGGAAGTTCAACTTAAAGACGTTTGGTGGCGAAATATGCTAGATATGACTTGATAAAGGATTCGTACTCACTTGTCATGAAACTGCTGACAATCACAATGTTAAAAGCAGCAACAATCCAAACAGGTCTAAGCAACATTTTTAAGCTGATTCATAAACGCTTACCCTACGACGTGTTATCGCATGGTAATGTTTATCGTTTATGCAGAGTTTTTGAATCAGTACGTAGGGTTAAATACAATCAACACTGATTACTCAATTGGTTATTCAGCCAATTATAATTATATGTTGATGTGAAGTGACATCATACATGCGCAGATCTAGAGGTGGGGGAGGAATTTTGGGAATTTTTTTTTCTTGGTATGAATTGTTTTGGAGCAGTATGTATACTATGTTACTGCCCCTTCCCCCCTCCATGGAATAGGAATTTTATGATTTTGGGAATATGTTTATTTTACTAGGTATGAATTTTTTTTTTTAGTTATAGGTATATATATAATGTTAACCCCCCCCCCACCCCCCCCCTTCCCCCCGATTAGGAATTTCATGATTTCGGGAATTAGGTTGATTTTTTTCCAACTTTCAATTTGCTTTGACGCAAGTGCTTCCACTCCCACCCCCTTGGAAAAATCTTCTGGATCTGCGCATGGCATAACATTCAAACGTATTTTTCGGAGAACCGGCATCATCTTGTTTCGGGAGATTGATTTTTTTTTGCGGAGCGGAGTTAATCGAAAAACCTTTGATAGCAAAGAAGTATCATATAGTGCAAAACGTGATTGCCCGAAACAAGATGATGTAAGTTCTCCGAAAAACACTGTAGGTGCGACAGTTATATGTATAATCCCACTTTATTAGTCCAGCGCTTTCACTCGTAGATCATCCATCATCCTTAATTAGAGGCTGGGTATACACCAGTCAACAAGTCTATCCTTATCATGTTACCTGTTGGCTGTAAGCGAGCTTTGATGCCAACCGAACTTGAAGACATAAGTTGTAAATGTGTGGTTTGTTCATAATTACAAAAACTTTTCATGAAATATATATCTCTCATTAAATTTTAATTAACAATTTAATCGAAAACAAACATGTAATGACGAGCGATGGACGACAGTTGAACGTGACTGACATCTGTAAACTTAGAAATTGCTTCACTGTATTAGGCGTTATAGAATAATCATTCTAACATCAACGTTTTACTGGCGTAATATATTGAATATGACTTAATAAACAGAATTTGGAAAATTTCTTGTCGAAAATATTTTCACCGATTAAAATCTTTAGCATGCGACATAAGTTTAAATTTTAAATGTTTTTGTAAAACGTTCATCTAGCTGGGTCTCATTCAAATGAAATTCTTGGGTTATTAATTCATGGGAGAAGGTTATTTCTTTTTTCTTAAATTTGCTAAATACGGTAGTATAGCTCCACGGGAATTTAAAATTGAAGCCGTGTGGATCTACAGTTTAATTTTAACAAATTACAAAACATATTCCTCAATAACTTTTATAGGCTTGCGAATCTTTATGTGCGCAAATATAATACTGTTTTTGTATGACTAAAACTGTAGAAGCTCCATTGTCCATAAAACCGAATCCTGCTTGGAGCTACAACTTGGCATAATCAACAAAATGAAAATTAATTTTGATAAAAAGGGTGTTTATTTTTCGTACTATTTTCATTTTTTTTTTGTTTCACTGTATTTCTTTTGTTAACTTATGATGTAAAGAAATTAGTAGAAAAGAGTGTTTGAATGGAAGATTGTAAACGCTATGCAAATTTTTACACATATCCTTACGGATACAATGTTAATGAACAATGAGAAAAGATAGAGACAGATTTCCATGTGATCAATTTATCAGAATCACACAGTTCGATAATACAGTAAAAAAAGTACTGATATGGTTTTGTAAAACATCAAAATAGGAACTGTCTATAGAAATCACCCGGGTAATTCTAAATGTAATATATTAAATTCAACGACATGCAGTTAAAAGTCTTCTCAAATCCATTTTTAAAAAACAGCTACAATCCTAACAGGAGTTTATGAATCAGTACCTTGGATAAAATACAATCAACACTGATTACGCAATTAGTTATTCAGCCAATTATAATTAGACAGTCATATGAAGTGAAATCATTCATGTGCGGATCTAGAGGTGGGGGGGGGGTCGGAATATTGTTTCCTTGGTATGAATTGATTTGGAGCAGTAGGTTTATTACGTTACTACATGTACCCCACCCCCTTCCATTCCATGGAATAGGGATTTCATGATTTTGGGAATATGTTTATTTTCCTAGGTATGATTTGTTTTAGTTATAGGCATACAATGTTAACACCCACCCACCCCCCCCCCCCCGGATTAGAAATTTCATGATTTTGGGAATTAGGTTGTTTATCATTCCAACTCTTAATTTCCTTAGACGCAAGTGCTTCCACACCCACCCCCTCCCTTTGGAAGAAACTACTGGATCTGCGCATGTTAGAACATTCATACGTATTTTTCGGAGAACCGGCATCATCTTGTTTCGGAAGATTAATTTTTTTTTTGCCTAGCGGAGTGAATCGAAAAACCTTTGATAGCGAGGATATATTATATAGTACAAAACGTGATTGCCCGAAACAAGATGATGTAAGTTCTCCGAAAAACACTGTAGGTGCGACTGTTACATGTATAATGCCACTTTATCAGTCCAGAGCTTTCACTCGTAGATCATCCATCATCCTTAATTAGAGGCTGGGTATACAAATGTACACCAGTCAACAAGTCTATCCTTATCATGTTACCTGTTATCTGTAAGCAAGCTTTGAAACAACCGAACTTGAAGACAGTAGTTGTACACGTGTGGTCTGTTCATAGTTACAAAAAAACTCTTCATGAAATATAACTCTCATTATATTTTTATTCACAATTTAATCGAAAACAAACACGTAATGACGAACGATGGACGACATTTGAAACTTACTGAAATCTGTGAACTTAGCAGTTACTTCACTGTATTAGACGTTATATAATAATCATTCTAACATATACGTTTTACTGGCGTAATATCTTAAATATTACTTAATAAACAGAATTTGGAAAATTTCTTGTCGAAAATATTTTCACCGATTAAGATTAATTAAAATCTTTAGCATGGGACATAAATCTAAATTGTTACTGTTTTTGTAATACGTTCATCTAGCTCAGTTTCATTCAAATGACATTCTTGGGTTTTAAATTCATGGGAGAAGTTTTTTTCTGAGATTTTCTAGATACAGTAGTGAAGCTCTACGGGAAATTAAAATTGAAGCACTGTGGATCTACAGTTTCATTTTAACAAATTAAAAATGTATGTCTGTTACCTAAAACATGTTAGGCACAGTTGGACATAATAAACTTTATAAACTAATTTAGGTTTATATTCTGTGCAAATTAAATTCAATGCCAAAATTTCATTTCGACATTTAACCTTCATTATCAGTACGTTTGTGGTTTCTAAGTATTAAAGTAGTGAAATGTCTCGAAAATCTTTTGATATAAAAATATTTACGGAACATATTCCTAAATGACCTTTATAGGCTTGCGCATCTTTTGTGCGAAAATATAATACTGTTTTTGTATGAAAAAAACTGTAATAAAACCGAATCCTGCTTGGAGCTACAAATTGGCATAATCAACAAAATAAAAAAAAATTGAAATTTTGATAAAAAGGGAGTTTATTTTTCGTACCATTTTCATTTATTGTTTCATTGTATTTGTTTTGTTTACTTATAATGTATATAGATTAGTAGAAAAAGTGTTTTAATGGAAGCTTGTAAACGTTATGCAAATTTTTACACATATCCTTAGGGATACAATGTAAATGAGCAATGGGAAAAGATAGAACATATATCTAAGTGATCAATTTATCGGAATCATACAGTTCGTCAATACGGTCAAAAAGTACTGACATGGTTTTGTAAAACATCAAAATAGGAATTGTATATAAATATCACCCGGGTAATTCTAAATGTAATATATTCAATTCAACGACATGCAGTTAAAAGTCTACTCAAATCCATTTTTATTTACCAAATTTGATCTTTGATATTGCTGAATCCAAAAGGAAATCAGATGGAGTTTCAGAGAAACACAAATTAAATTTGCAGTCAAACCTGACGAAAAATGTGTTAACAACAAGAGAAAAGAGAAATTTGGTGGATACACAGTGTTATAGGGTTGAAGCGATGCACGGATATATCGTATATCCAGTATGAATTTTTCATGTTTTGTGAAGAAGAAAATGGAATTGTTTCTATTATTCACCAAATCTAGTGATTTTTTTTTTATTTTTTAATTTTATATTTAAAGACATAAATTAATTTAGCATTGCTATGTACTGCGATATCAGAGATACATGAAAGTTTTAAAAAATGATGAATAGTCAAACATCGCAACTCGAATACACGGTTTAAAAAAGTTTGAGAAGCATACAAAGAAATGATCTATTTCTAGAATTAATAATTTTCAAATAACTATAGTGTATTAAAGAATTGTGCACAATGTGAAACGAATTGCAATGCAAGTTTAGGGAAGTTCAACTTAAAGACGTTTGGTGGCGAAATATGCTAGATATGACTTGATAAAGGATTCGTACTCACTTGTCATGAAACTGCTGACAATCACAATGTTAAAAGCAGCAACAATCCAAACAGGTCTAAGCAACATTTTTAAGCTGATTCATAAACGCTTACCCTACGACGTGTTATCGCATGGTAATGTTTATCGTTTATGCAGAGTTTTTGAATCAGTACGTAGGGTTAAATACAATCAACACTGATTACTCAATTGGTTATTCAGCCAATTATAATTATATGTTGATATGAAGTGACATCATACATGCGCAGATCTAGAGGTGGGGGAGGAATTTTGGGAATTTTTTTTTCTTGGTATGAATTGTTTTGGAGCAGTATGTATACTATGTTACTGCCCCTTCCCCCCTTCATGGAATAGGAATTTTATGATTTTGGGAATATGTTTATTTTACTAGGTATGAATTTTTTTTTTGAGTTATAGGTATATATATAATGTTAACCCCCCCCCCCCCCCCACCCCCCCCCCCTTCCCCCCGATTAGGAATTTCATGATTTCGGGAATTAGGTTGATTTTTTTCCAACTTTCAATTTGCTTTGACGCAAGTGCTTCCACTCCCACCCCCTTGGAAAAATCTTCTGGATCTGCGCATGGCATAACATTCAAACGTATTTTTCGGAGAACCAGCATCATCTTGTTTCGGGAGATTGATTTTTTTTTGCGGAGCGGAGTTAATCGAAAAACCTTTGATAGCAAAGAAGTATCATATAGTGCAAAACGTGATTACCCGAAACAAGATGATGTAAGTTCTCCGAAAAACACTGTAGGTGCGACAGTTATATGTATAATCCCACTTTATTAGTCCAGCGCTTTCACTCGTAGATCATCCATCATCCTTAATTAGAGGCTGGGTATACACCAGTCAACAAGTCTATCCTTATCATGTTACCTGTTGGCTGTAAGCGAGCTTTGATGCCAACCGAACTTGAAGACATAAGTTGTACATGTGTGGTTTGTTCATAATTACAAAAACTTTTCATGAAATATATATCTCTCATTAAATTTTAATTAACAATTTAATCGAAAACAAACATGTAATGACGAGCGATGGACGACAGTTGAACGTGACTGACATCTGTAAACTTAGAAATTGCTTCACTGTATTAGGCGTTATAGAATAATCATTCTAACATCAACGTTTTACTGGCGTAATATATTGAATATGACTTAATAAACAGAATTTGGAAAATTTCTTGTCGAAAATATTTTCACCGATTAAAATCTTTAGCATGGGACATAAATTTAAATTGTTACTGTTTTTGTAATACGTTCATCTAGCTGGGTCACATTCAAATGACATTCTTGGGTTTTGAATTCAAAGACGGAGGTTATTTCTTTTTTCTGAGATTTTCTAGATACAGTAGTGAAGCTACACGGGAAATTAAAATTGAAGGACCATGGATCTACAGTTTCATTTTAACAAATTTAAAAAAAAATCGATGTTTGTTACGTTAGATATGTTAGACACAGTTGGACCATAAAGACTAATTTAGGTTTATATTCTGTGCCATTTAAATTGAATGCCAAATTTTCATTGCGACATTTAACTTTATATATTAGAACTTAAGCTGTTTTTAAGTATTAAAATATTGAACACTGTCTCGAAAATCTTTTGATATACAAATATTTACGGAACATATTCCTGACTAACTTTCAACGGTCCAGAGGCCTGGCTTTTTTGTGCGCAAATAATATACTGTTTTTGTATGAATTTAACTGTAGTAGCTCCATTGTCCATAAACGCGAATCCTGCCTGGAGCTACAAATTGGCATAATCAACAAATGAAAATTATTTTGATAAAAAGAGGATTTTTTTCCCGTACGATTTTCATTCATTGTTTCATTGTATTCTTTTGTTAACTATGATGTGAAGAAATTAGTAGTCAAAAGTGTTTTAATGGAAGCTTGTAAATGCTATGCAAATTTTTACACATATCCTTAGGGATACAATGTTAATGAACCATGAGAAAAGATGGTACATACATTCTTGTAATCAGTTTTAATATATCACACATCTCGGCAATACGGTAAATCAAAGTACAGTAAAAAAAATAGATAATCAACAAAGAAAGTTTGAAGTTTTCTTTATATATTCTCAAGTTTAAGAGTAACAAGATGATTTCAAAGTCATTTTAAATGTGAAAAATTGCAGACCTCTAAATGAACCTCAAAATGCAGTTCATACATTTTGTCGACAAATGTTTAAAATTAAAGAGAATTAGAGAGAATTAGAAAGAATAATTTACTTACTGTACTGTACACCAACCATATTTTACAAAGATCAAACATATATGCAAATTATTAGAATTACAATACAATGTAAAAGCCCAGTAATTTATGGATAGCTATAGATTGATATTCATTAATATTCAAATTATGTGTCCTTTACAATTGCTCCATGTTTTACTGTTATATCACAGGTCTCTAGTACTGAAGACTTTTGAACTTTTAACTTTTATTATATCCGCACTTTCTAAAGAAAGTTCGGGTATATTGTTGTTACCCTGTTCCGTCCGTCCGTCCGTCCGTCCGTCAGTCTGTCACGTTTAACTTTCTCAAACTGCTCTTACATCTTATAAACCAGCAAACTGAACTCTTGGAGTTTGATTTGGGGTATCATGTTGTTTTGTAAAAAAGTTTCAAAATTCTCTGTTAGTTCAAATAATTGGTAAAAAATGACGTTTTTTCAATAAAACCTTCTTCCTCGAACTCCTCCTACATTTTCAACAGTAGACAAATCATCTCTTGGAATATGTTTTAGGGTACTCTATAGATGCGCAATAAGGTTTCGGAATTTTCAATTTTGTCCTGGGGGTCATTTAATGGCTAAAAAGTGACGTGTTTTTTTTTTACCAAAAAACTGGTTTCAAAAACGTCATTTTTTTTGGCAGTAGCCAAATGATTTTCTAGAATATGATTGGGGGTGTCATATTGAGGCGTGATCAAGTTCCAGAATTTTTTTTTTATTAAGGGATTCAGTGGGCAACAAAAAATGACGTTTTTTCGCAAAAAAATATGGTTCCCAGAAGGGAACACAAGGAACAAGAATATATATGGTTTAAGGGTCGGGATCTCAACTGTTTTGAAGATATTAAGGGACTTGCTGTTTGAGGGGGTCAGGACCACCCACAGGGCCCATGACCTACATAACATTTGATGCCCCTTGACATCAGAAACATGAATATATATGGGTTAGGGGTCATGATTATAACAGTTTCTGAAATATATGGTAATTTCAAATTCCTGGGGGGTGGGGATGACCCCCAGGGGTCAGATCCAATAAACCCTATATATTGCCAGTAACAGCCAATATATGATTATGAAAACCCTATATTATTATCTTTGTCCGTTTTCAAGTTACCATTTACAATAGAGTCTACGATTCTTCCTACAAGGTTCAATGTTAGACCCCACACCCTTTTGACACCCCCCTCCCCCCTCCCCCGAAAAGTGGTTGTCTAACCCAAAATGAGAAAAATCAAACCAGGGTGCAAAACTAGATATGCAGGCCTATCATATCCTAGAGTTTCGTACAATTCTGTTCAGCCATCTCTGAGAAACAAGTTCAGAGCAGGAAAGAAGAAAAAGAAGATGAAGAATAATAATATATGTACCGTATTAAGAACCGTACAAAAACAATAAGTCTCCAAATTTCATTCGGGAGACTTAATAATAAAGATTAAATAGAGATAGGATCATCAAACATCAATAATTTAAAGATAATTGACAATTTCTGATTCTAAGGGGGTCAGGATGACCCCACAGGGTCATGACTTACATGCCATAATGATCTGATGCGCCTGCATGACCTAAGGAGGAATAATATCTTTGGATAATCGTATATCGACCGAGTAGTTTCTGAGAAATCCAGTACACAAAATTTGTAAGAAAAAAAAAAGAATAGGGAAAAAGAAACCGAACGAAAACAATAAGGTCTTCCGTTGGAAACGGAAGACCTTAATAAAAAGAAAACCGAAGAATAACAAGAGGGAGTTCCATTGGAAACGGAAGACCCTAATAACTGATATATGAAAGACGCAGATAAAAAGATAATCAATTTCTTTACCAAATCAATTTCTGAGCGCTCTCTCTCTCTCTCTCTCTCTCTCTCTCTCTCTCTCTCTCTCTCTCTTTACCTCTCTCTCTCTCTCTCTCTCTCTCTCTCGATCGATCGATCGATCGAGTCAGAAAGGTAATAATACGATAAATCCCGTTACAGCATTACCACCTTCTGTTCCAACAGAAATTTGAGTGTAAACGTTTCTACGATATTTACGTACCTCAGAAATATTCAACAGTGTCGATATAAGTAATATATATTATTTTAAGTGTATAGCCAGATAAACAACAAACGCGTATATCTTAAAATAATCGATGAAAGAAAATATTAACTTATTTAGCAAGTTAGAAATACTGAGATGGATTGAAAATACACTTCTTACATGTATAACAACAGCTTTAATCAAATGTTTTCTCAGACGTCCACATCAATTTGTTCCCATTTCAAATGTTTTGACTGTAAACTGGTGAAATTAACGTAAGCTATATATGTCCAAACTTTCCAGTTAATGTTCTGCAGTAACTGGTCCTTAGCCGAAATCACAATTCTAACCGATTTCGTTGAAAAAAAAATGAGGGAGTACTCAAGGCGAAGCAGAGTAATTTAATTACCAATGCAAAAAAGAACAGCAAATGGGCAGAGGTTACTGATTTAGTGAATGCGGTGGACGTTCAACGCACATCAGTAGAGCAGGTTAAGTTCAAGTTGGGGAACCTGTAGCAGGGGGCGAAAAAGACCGCAAACATGCGAGAAAAACGGGCGAAGGTCCTCCGCTAAAAACCCCAAGTGACTCTGAGGAGAAGATTATTGACCTTATGAAGGATAGACCTAATTTCAGCGGAATTGCTGGGGGGTTCGAGTCATCAATGCCAACCACATCAGGTACAGTATATTTAATTTTGAAATATTAAACGGACAGGAAACTTGTTCTTAGTTTAGAATCAACTTGAACTAATAAAATTCTATCTGTACTCAAATTCTTATGGTGTAGTAATTAAAAATTTCCCCATTAATCAACGCTTGTTTGATTGTTTACATTGTCGGCTGACAATGCGAACTGATTGATGACGTCATATTATAAACACTCAACAGAGATTCAGGCTGTTCCAGATCCAATGATGTGATTTTTCTCCGTCCTTACATACTGTTTTATCACTTGCAATGCAATGATCCATCGCTTACAAATCAAATCACATACGCTATAAATTATAGGCCTATGTACAAAATGTATATTAGACAAATAAAAATGAAAGTCTTACATTGTCGCTGCATATATGATCACAGGCTCCGAGTGAAATATTCAGATGTGTCTTAAATGACACTGGATCCGCAGTACGCATAAGTATCATTATCCTTTCATATACCAATTCAACAGTTGATTTGGACCAAATTTTGGATACCCATTCAAATTCAGGATCGCATAGCCTTGATACATCAAAATGCTAATTTAAATGCAAATATGACGTCACAAGTGGGGCATAAAAAGGGGTATTCCCATGCAAAAGGCAATAAATGTGTATAGGGTCTATTGCTGTAAACATTTAACCTGAACAAAATACCGAGATCAATAAAACAAAACATCTTCTCTACTTTATCAAACACACTTTGACTTAAAATTCCTCTATTAATATTCCACTCAAAACAATTTAACTTGTATATGTTTAATTAAACACACATACACTGTTAATAAACATATCTGTCCTTTCCAATATATTTTATTTCATCAAATAAAATATACAACATGACAAAGTAGTCATGTGTATATTTTATTTAATAAAATAAAATATATCGGAAAGGACATAAGCAAAGTATTTCTGAAGTCAAATTCTTGATCAATCAGAGCTGGACTTCACAAAACTATCAAAATATAGAACATTGTTTATCACAAGAGGTAAGACATATCTTAAGATTGTCATAAAATCTGACTGTAATGACAATCAAAAGATATATCAAATTCCTTAAAATTTCGCAAAATTAACCTAAGTGTAAGAAACTTTGAGACATTTATTAAGACACACTTCATTTGAATTTACTAATTTTCTTTATTTTTATCTATTTACATACGTTCATTCGTCAAGATTTGTTTTCTATACTTGTGCGGATGCTAGCCGTTTTCATTTTGCGTATACCTAACTTTTTCGATAGTGTAAAGAGTAAAAAGCGGTGGGGCCACTGCTAAACTTAACCAAAATTATGATAAAATTGGGTGATTGAAACATTGGTATTATTAAAAACTATTTATTAATAAAATCATACACACAACTCAAGGAATAAAAGGTATTTTATAATGTATAATGTATATCGCTGTATTTGCTCCAGTACAAACAATAAAGTCCGTGCGGTCATAAACATCCATGTGAATGTGTTTACGATGACTGTCGATGAGCGGTGTCCAATTTAACAAACCAATTTAACAAACGCGGTTAAAAATCAGTTTCAATGCAGAATGTCTCTGTTGGGAGTTGGAAATGCTCTCATGAAGAAGACAGAAGATGTGAAGAAAGGAGCATCACAAGTTTTCTCTTTTTTTTGGGGGGGGGGGGGGGGGGGGGGGTTAGACTAAAGTCTTCAATACAATTTTTCAACTTGAACACGGTCGAAGAAGCATTACTTTCATCTCCAAATAAATTATTATTTTTTGCATCTCTCTCTCTCTCTCTCTCTGTCTCTGTCTCTCTCTCTCTCTCTCAAATGAAGTGAAGTCTACTTCCAATGGGTTTGATCGTCTCCCCTACCTATCCAAGTAATGTTTTAAACAGTTTAACATTGTACGTTTTATGCATAGATTTTTTCCCCTTCTACTTGGATTGTTTTCTGAATCGGTCTAGATAGGCAAAGTTTATCATGAACAAATAATGCATTAAATCCATTGAATATCCCCGCACTAGCAATGTGAGGTAAACACAAAATCGAATAAGATATAATTATGTTACATGTGTTGATTTTAATCTAATGCGTCTGCTATAGCAGAGATGCCCTCCTCTGCCAAATCCGCTTCGACCAGCAGCTCTACCTTCGAGTCCACCAGTTCTACCCTCGAGTTCGATCAAGAGGCAACGGCGCCTAGCACGGAGGAAGTAGCGGAACAATCAGTTGAGTCTGCATGTACGAGTGAACCAAACATTGCAAGGTATTGTGCAACTTGAATGCTGCGTATATAGTTCATTTGCATGTGTATGTACATAATTTTATAAGACTACGTTAACTTCAGCCTAATTAAAATTAGACTAAGAAAACCGCTCGTACGCTAATAAAAAGTACTATAAGCGTATTTTATATAGAGGAGCGGTTTTACAATTCAAATTTTAATTAGAATCTGTTGTCTTGTCATGTAAATTCCTAATAGGTTAATCAGTAAGAGAATTGAGTGACCATGCAATCGGTTGTTGTTGATACAGATTTTTATACATATACATGTATATATATTAATAGCTAATCCACTTACTTTTTTATTTTTTTAAATTATAGCGAAGGAGATAAAACTACTTCTCGTGTGCAGATAAAAAGAAGAAAGATCTCATTTGAACAGCTTCAGAAGATGCAGTATGAGGTAAAATAATAAGCATTATGCATTTATCCTGGTTTATACTGTCGTTGTAAATTGTACTTCTGACATGTAGTTTACTGATTTTTATTTGCTGGATAAGAATACTAGTAAAATTAATGATAGATTTATTAACACTTAAAAGAGATCAGCAGTAAACGACACATGCTACAATGTAGTATTTTATATAGAAAATGATCATTCTCAAGGTTCTATGCTGTCAGAAAAAAAACCTCGAACTGCAGAACATGAAGCTCCAGAAGGATCTCGAACGGGCGGACCTCGAGATGCAGAATATGGAATTACAGAATTCGAAGATGGCGCTGCAGATTGAATGCCTGAAGCAGACTGTAACTCAGAATGAAAATGCTTTGCTAGCACTACAAGCCATAACTGACGAATAAAAAAAAGCAGGCATGTACTACTTATAAAACAGTTGCAGTTTTAAATCATTTCGTAAATAATATGAAGGGTTTTCAAAATTTACTTTGCTATGCATTCATTTTAGAAGTAGGTCCTGGTTATAAAGTTCCTGATTGCCCTTCTGTCCTCAGGTCAGCGATAAGCAAAATGAACAGCAGCGTTGACGTCTTCTTCATCCTCATCATCCATCTCTTCCTTAAGAGATATGGCGATGTTGTGCAGAATGGCACAGGCACCAATTATTTTGCAGACTTTTGCAGGCTTCATCTTGATTTCGCTATGCAAGACGTGGAACCTTCTTTTCCACCAACCAAAGACTCTCTCTACAGCGTTGCGTGTACGGCAATGAGCCGTATTTAATGCTTCCTCTGACAGGTTTGCAGGATGTAGATAAGGCGTAATTAAAAACCTAGAACACGCATAGCCACTGTCACCAATGAGGTAGCCATCTTCGACACCACGGTGGTTTTCTTCCAAGAAGGTGCATACCTCGGATGTCCGAAATACGTGAATATCGTGGGTACTGCCCGGCCACTGAGCATCAATGTTATTGAATTTTCCTGTTAAAGTTGTTATGAAAAATTATGAAAGATTTTCTATCTGGGTTTAATATCTCTCTATTTAACCAATTTGTAATGAGAAAATATATGTAGACTATATTATAGTAAGTACCTTCATGGTCACAAATGGCCTGTACATTGATGGAATGAAACCCCTTCCTGTTCACATACACGGCCTCATCTTCCAAAGGTGCTTGTATTCGGACATGAGTTCCATCTATACAGCCAATTACTCCTGGAAATCCACCCCGGGAAAAGAAATTTTGCTTGGATTTCAAAATTTCCTCATGATTAGGCCATTTTATAAATCTATCTTTCTTTGCAATGAGTGCATTAGTAACATCGTCGATAGCCCTGCTGACTGTACTTTTATCAAACCCCATGGTATCTCCGATACCATGGGGTTTGATAAAAGTACATGGTATCTCCGATAACTTCCAAAAAGCTTCCAGAGGCATAAAAACGTAAAGCCAGCATAACCTGCAAGGTTTGATATAATTTTATGTAACATGTATTTTTTCACGTGTTTTTGAAAAGGTTTAGAGGGGGCACATGGTACTCCGATCATCGATATTAGCAATCCTTGTATTTATAAAGTACTGACGTCATAATCAATGTATAAAAATGACGTCATTTTACAGCGTTCATATTTGCCAACGCTTTCATCTTTTCTCTCTAGATGTTTGCATTGATAATATGTATAATTTAAGATCGACAATTTTCATTTCATAACCAATTTAATAAACAGTTTACCAAGGCTAAAAAGAAATATGTATTTCTCGGCCCGATGCGTCAAATTTATAGGTATATAATATACAAAGCACTAAAACCTCACTTTGCATGTAACTTAGCATTTTATATTTTTTTATAGTAATTGATCCAGTATGTGTTTATATATATATGACAGTGTAATGATTATTTTGTGATAATGTTGTTTTAATTTTATGAATGTGTATTCTGATAACAAGTACCTGCATTTCCACCGATATGGACTGGCTTCGTTTTGTTGCTCTTTGCAGATCATTACGCACCAAGTCCGAAATAAACGTAATCGAATCTCGTCGAAATCGAAATCGGGATCGGATTTGCGTGTCGCTCAAGTCTGTCATTTCTATTCTCTCTCTGTAGTTTTTTTTCTTCTCCACAAACACGTTCCCAAATAACAATAGATCCGCCATTTTGATTTTAATGTTCAATTCAATATTTAATCTACCTAGGTAACCTCAGTTAAATATATTAGTTAAATTAGATAATAAACTAAGCTTTAACTATTAGTTAACGTACGTGCAACTCATTTAACTCCCCATTAATTCTAACGTCACGTTAACGTCAAGTTAACGGCTAGTTAAATTTAACTAACGTTGGTGCAAAAACCAAACAAATAGTGTATTTTATGGTGCACTCAAACGGAAGACCTTTCGTTGCTCGCAACGAGCGTCTAGTTTAATTTGTTATTTTTTTATTCCAGGAGACAGTATGCTACACCATGACGGAATGCTTTTTAGTACGTACGACATTGATAATTCGCAAAAAAATGTGGTTCATTTATCGAGGGGCGTTGTGGTATTATCTCTACCACACTTCAAATCAAAACGGGGAGTAAGGAAACACAAATTATGGCCAAGGGATCAACTGGTATCATTGGAAGTTGTTACCGCCAATACTGCAATTAGTCATATCTATGCTGATACTGCAGTTAGTCATACCTATGATGTGACGTCATCAGTTTTTGAGCTCAATGTTTTTGTGTGTAGAGCCCGTGAACTTGTGTGAGGCGGGCTCATGTTTTCAATCATTTTGTACTGAATGTACTTTTCTCTGGAGGAAACTACTTAATTGGTGAGTGTTATGATATATGTATATTTTTAGAATGTTTTTCCCATTCATATGTACATTGTGCAGTAGAATTATATTACAGTACATTTGATAATTTTCAAACTTTAGTGTAGGTATAAAGTTACTATTTATGCATATGCATGGATATTTCTAGGTCATTATTAATGATGCATTGATAAAGCTATATGGAGGTACTTATATGTAATTATGAGGCATGTGTGCAACTTCGCTGGATTATGTTAGGTTTATAATTGATATATTACGGGAGGTAACTCCATTTGCAATATGTATAATATCATTTAGTTGTCTAGAGTTATGCCTCTTTGTTTACATTTTTCTGTCGCCAAACTTTGCTAGGGCATTTCAGATTTATGTATATAGATGCATATCTTATTATGATTAATTGAATTAGGTTATACTGATATATCAGATAGTCATACGTTTCATCATTGTCATCATATATTTGCTAGGATGAATTTGTATGTGTGTGTTTTTGAATTAGTTTATTTACAATATTTTTTCTCTATCTTTTGTAGTAAATCGTCATTCGTCATTCGTCATACGTCATACGTCTATTGATTCATCTATCATCTTACATGTTTTGTCACCCTCCAAAATAAAATGAAGACGCATTTACAAAGTATCCTCATTTCACTGGCAAGTACAAATATTTATAATTAAGTAGATGATGGAGGAGGATGGAGGGTGAGAAGATAGAACAGTGCCGTAGGAGTGAACGAAGTAGGAAAATGACTCAAAAAGGTGCTGAATTTACCCTGGAAAGTAAAAGAAAAAACCGAGAAAGGTGTTTCAAAATACTGTTGACACTCAGTGACAACTTACAGAAATTATCATTATCATCAGAGGATAAAGAAACGATTAGAAGAGCGTATAGTGAATGGCTCGATAAATACGAAGAATTTCTAGTGTCTCAGGATGAAGTACGGGCTTGGCTTTCTCCCACCGATCAGGTCCCTGATGAAGAAAGATTCCAGAAGAGGTATGAATACCTTATGGATTTAAAAAGTTCGGTAGAGGACTGGTTTACAAAACATTCTAAAAGTGTTGTGATTGATAACAATTCCGTGAGTTCTAGTGCAAGTCGCAAGAGCAGTTATTCGCAAGCGAAGTTGGAGGAAAGTCAGAGAAAAGCGGAATTGGAGGCCAGAGCGGCATCATTTCAGGAGAAAAAACTGATAGAAGAGGCCAAATTACAGTTAAAATTGAAGGAAGAAGAACTGGATATAAAGACAGCTTTAAAAATATGTGATGAGAGAACTAAAATAATCGAACAACTGGAAAAAAATGATCTGGAAGCGGGGCGTCTGTCAGAGGCCGCAGGTGACATTCATCTGCCTTTGTCAACAGTGACAACATCAATACTGGATCCCAACATGCATGTGTCTACATCTATTAAGCAGTCAAAGTTGAGTCCATATGCACCGGTGTTTTCGTCTGTTCCAAGACCATTACCAACATGTGAAACAGTTAACCAAATTAACAGATCTACATGTACAATGACACCTGGTATTCCATATGTGCCAACAATAACACGCCACAGTACACCATATGTGCCTGTTTCAAGTTATGCAACAACAAGTCGTCAACAACAGACTCAAATTTTTTCTCATCTGTCAGAGCCAACATTTACAACTGCAGAAATTCACCACAACACAGATGATCTATTTACAGTTGCAAGAGAGCTCAACAAACCTAAAGCTGACATTCAAAAATTTGAAGGAAATCCAATGGACTACCAAAGATTTATCCGACAGTTCAACACCAAAGTGTGCGCTAACACCAGTTCATATGAAGAGCGCTTGAACTTTCTTCTTCAATTTACCAGTGGTGAAGCTAACAGAATAGTAACTGGATATTCGCATTTGGATGCAGAAAGAGGATACCTACAAGCTTTAGATGAACTTAAGGATATTATTTACTCAGGGTTTGAGTTCTCAAATTCCGATTGTTAAAAAGTTCGATGTAATGAGTAAAATTTGTTCTAAACACAAAAAGTATTTATGAAATGAATTATTATTGACAAAACAATCAATAGTTTTACTTTATTATGGAATTATGCTCAAACAAAAATTGACTTTTAGCCAAACAGAGGAAATTCGGACTAAATTTTGCAGATTTTGTTTTCTGTTAAAAGTTTTTTGGCAGTAGTCTAATATTAAAAGTTAGGATTTTATATTTAAGTCTACGTAATTTTGCATATTTTCCGTTGGTTTTACCTCACTTATTCATTAAAATAATCTTATGGCACGAATAATAATAATATTGAAAAATGCTTAAAAACGATAAAAGACATCATATCTCAAAATTTTGATCATTGACCTCATATAAATTTTATGCCAACAGAATAAGGTCAATATAAGTAGTTCAATATCATAAATGTTTTTGTATTATCATCATTCAATTTTTTGTAAAATTGAATCAAAAATGGGTAGGGATTTGAAAACTGATAGAGGAAATTCGGACTGAATTATTTTAAAAAATTGATGCTGAAATCTTAATGTTGTGTACTTATTTAGTGCCACTACCATTCGTAAACTGTATCTAATTTTTTAAAGTGTTTAATTATTTGTAATATTTTTATAATTAAGAATATCTCAATCGTAGTGTAAAATTTTATGGGATTTTTCTTGAATTTTCAATAAATATTCAATGGCCATTAACTCAAAAAGTAGGTCATTGACCTACTTTTCTGAAAGTGAAAAATAATACAAGCAAAGGTCTATAACACACAATAGATGGTTTTTCATTATCATCAGTGGAATTTTTTTTCATTCTGAGTAAACGTCATCCTTAAGGATCGATATGGTGATCCGGATGTTGTGGCTCATACTTACGTCAAGAAGGCGTTGGATTGGCCAGCAATTAAACCAGACAATTCGAAGGCATTAGACTCTTATGCAATATTCTTAACCGAGTGTCAATTTGCTGTGAATAACGTAAACAGTGCTCGAGTTCTTGAATACTCAGAAAATATGAAACTTCTAATTAGGAAGCTACCATTCTACTTACAAGAAAAGTGGCGAAATGTGCTGTATGAGCTTAAAGACAGAAAACAAGCTGTTACATTTCAAAACTTAGTAAACTTCGTCCGCAAAGAAGCTAAAAAGGCGAATGACCCTATCTATGGAAAAGAAGTCATGAATTCTAGTTCAAGTTCACCAAAACGACAGAATGAAAAAGTGAACACATTTTCAAGACCGAGCCGGAACTTTGCTACAAAAACTATGGAGTCCCATTCATCTACAGAAAATCACACAGCTGCTGTTCAATACAAACCAAAATTTTGTGCTTTTGTGAAACCATGCATCTATTGTGAAGGTTTGTCACATTCCTTGGAAGAGTGCAAGAACATTATGAAACTTCCTCTTGTCAACGCAAGTCATATTGTATTCATTGTAAGAGATGTCATCCATCTATACTCCACTTGGATCCTCGACAGAGCTTTGAACCTCCGGACCAGAACAACAACAGATTGTCTGTACCGTCAGCATCTGTGTCTTCAGCAGCGCATATGGGGGCTGGGGAACTTGTGAGGCAAGCGCTTCCAATTATACCAGTGCGACTGAAATCAAGAAACAGTGACAAATACATTTATACATATGCTTTCTTGGATTCTGGGAGTACAGTAACATTTTGTACAGAGAAAATAGCAAACTTACTTCACATTGAAGGCAAAAAGACTTTGTTAAATCTGACAACCATGGGACAACAGAAGACAGAAAATTGTTATATTCTCTCTGGACTTGAAATAACTGACGTGAATGGTGACAATCCAATAGATCTTCCTCCTATTTACACACAACCAGAATTACCTGTGTCCAGGAAAGACATAATTTCACTGGAGGACCTTCACAGATGACCGCATTTAAGTGACATTCATATTGACAGAATACCAATAGATAGTGATATCGGTTTGTTAATTGGTGTCAATGTTCCTAAAGCAATGGAACCATGGGACATAATTCCTAGTAAAGACAATGGTCCATTCGCTATGAAGACTATCCTTGGATGGGTAATCAATGGACCAATCGACACGGTTCCAGAAAATGGCATTTTCAACACATTCGTCACGGTCAATCGCATTGATGCAAGATTAGAAGAACAGATAAGATACCAGTTTAATCATGACTTTTGTGAGCGGGTGATCGATGATGTTCCAGAGCCGTCAAAGGAAGATAAAACTTTCCTAGAATTGGTGAAAATTCAGTTCATTTTGAGGATGGACATTATATCATTGACTTACCTTTCAAATCTAAAACTGTTACAATGCCTAACAACAGAAAACAAGCAGAACAGAGACTGTTTTCATTATCCCGAAAATTTGAAAACAACATTGAATTTTGTGACAGTTATAAAGCATTTATGGACAAAATTATCAGTGAAGGTTACGCACAACAAGTTCCTACTGAGAACCTACAACAAAATGATGGACATGTGTGGTATTTGCCGCATCATGGTGTATTTCATCCCAAGAAGAATAAACTGCGTGTTGTATTCGATTGTGCAGCCAAGTTCAAGGGAACTTCACTAAATGATCAGTTATTACAAGGCCCTAACTTGACAAACACACTTATTGGAACTCTGATCAGATTTCGGGAGGAAGAGATAGCTGTAATGGGTGATATTGACAGCATGTTCTACCAAGTGCGTGTACCTCTCCAGGATGCTTCATTTCTTCGATTCCTATGGTGGAAAGATGGAGATTCTTTCGAAAAGTGTAACTGAATACCAAATGGTTGTGCATTTGTTTGGTGCAACATCTTCACCTAGTTGTGCCAACTTTTGTCTTCGAAAAACAGCTCAGGATTGGAAAGGATATTTCAGTGAAGAGACTGTCAACACCGTTCTCAAAAACTTCTATGTAGATGATTGTCTTAAGTCTGTCAAATCTGTGAACGAGGCTGTAGTCTTAGTGAAAGACTTACAAAGACTTTTAGACAAAGGCGGTTTTCACATTTCAAAGTGGATAAGCAACAGTCGAGATGTCATGAACTCAATACCTGTGTCAGATAGAGCTAAAGAAGTTAAGACTTTAGATCTAGATCATGATACTTTGCCGATTGAAAGAGCCCTTGGAGTCCAGTGGTGCGTCGAGTCTGATTTCTTCAACTTCAAGCTGGAATTGAACAAACAACCGCTTACCAGACGAGGAATTCTGTCGATGGTCAGTAGTGTATATGACCCATTAGGATTTTTGGCTCCATCTGTACTCAAGGCCAAATGTATCCTTCAAGAACTTTGCAAGATGCAATTATGATGGGACGATAGAATTCCAGATGACCTCGTAATTCAGTGGAATCATTGGTATCAGGACTCTAGAAACTAGAAGACTTCAAAGTGAACAGATGTATCAAGCCCTTTGGATTCGATCCAGTCATTGTGCAGTTACATCACTTCTCTGACGCAAGCGAAACAGGATATGGCACAGTGTCCTACTTACTACTGGAGAATACAGACGGAGAACCTCATTGTTCCTTCATCATGGGAAAATCTCGTGTTACACCACTTAAACAGACAACCATTCCAAGACTGGAGTTGACTGCAGCTACAATAGCCGTCAAAACCAACAAGATGTTGCTGACTGAGCTAGACATGCCCATCGATCGCGTTATATTCTGGACCGACAGTATGGCGGTATTACGTTATATTCAAAACAGAACAGCAAGATTTCATACTTTCGTTGCTAACAGACTAGCAGTGATACATGAAGGATCGCAGCCAAGCAATTGGAGATACATTAACACGAAAGTCAACCCAGCTGATTACGCATCAAGAGGTATATCGGCCAACAGCCTTATCATGCAAGAAAACTGGATCAAGGCCCCTAGTTTTTTATTGGAACCAGAGGATCAGTGGCCCAAAAATCCAATGGAGATCGCTGATACAGAATTATTGGACAATGACCCAGAGCAGTCATCGCAGAGCAACAGAATTCAAACAATTCTACAGAGTGTGTTAACAAGTTGATTCAACATTATTCTTCGTGGTACTTGTTGAAACGAACAGTGGGGTGGATTTTGAAAGTGCGGAAAGAATTGTTAAGGCGTGTGAACATGAAAAGACTCAATTCTAGTCCAATATTACAAGTATCATATGATAAGAGTGTTCTATCGCAGGAAGACCTTAAAGAGGCAGAAAAGTCAATACTGAAATTTGTTCAACAACAAGAATTTGACACAGAAATCAATGCTCTTTCTTCAGGAAACTCTCATGTGAATCGTAGAAGTCGAATCAGGAACTTGGATCCATTTTGTGATGATGGAATTTTACGTGTCGGCGGTCGACTACACCAGTCAAGTATTCCAGCAGAGATGAAACATCCAGTTATTCTACCCAAAGATCATCATGTGTCAACTATCATTCTTAGACAAATTCACCAAGAACTGATGCATAGTGGTAGAAACCATATGTTGGCAAAGTTAAGAGAAAAGTATTGGATTATTCATGCTCCCTCAGCCATCAGAAAGCTGATATCAAGATGTGTTACATGTAGACGATTGAAGTCGAAAGTTGAAGAGCAGAAGATGGCAAATCTACCGAAGGATCGTATTATTCCAGATGAACCACCATTTAGCAGAGTAGGAGTCGATTACTTTGGACCGTTCGAAGTAAAACAAAAGAGGAGTCGTGTGAAACGTTATGGCGTAATATTCACCTGCTTGGCAAGTCGAGCTGTACATTTGGAAATAGCAGCTTCATTGGACACTGTTCTTACATTAATGCCTTGCGATGCTTTATTGCCAGAAGGGGAGAAGTTAAGAAGATACGTTCCGATAATGGAACTAATTTTGTTGGTGCCGAGCGTGAACTTACCCGATCCATACAGGAATGGAATCAACACCAAATTCAAAAGTCAATGTTACTGAAGAATGTAGACTGGTAGTTTAACCCACCAGCTGGATCATATCATGGTGGAGTGTGGGAAAGAATCATTCGAATTATTCGCAAGGCCATGAACAGCGTTCTAAGGGAACAGACCTTGGACGACGAAGGACTTAATACCCTGATGTGTAAAATCGAATATATGATCAACGATCGACCGATCACGAAGAATACAGATCACCACTCTGATTTGGAACCACTTACACCAAACCATTTGCTCTTAATGAAGCGGAAGCCGAACCTACCTCCAGGAGTTTTTGATAAGAACGACATCTATCACAGGAGACGGTGGAGACAAGTTCAATATATGGCAAACCTGTTTTGGCATAGATGGGTACGGGAATACCTACCGCTTTTACAAGAAAGACAGAAGTGGCACGAAATCAAACAGAACTTGCAAATTGGTGATATTGTGTTAATAGTCGATTCTAATTCTCCGAAAAACTCGTGGCCTATGGGCATTATTTGTGAAACTATACCGGACTGCAACGGACTTGTGCGACAAGTTAAAGTTAAAACTGCGACAAATATTCTGATCCGCCCCGTCGATAAACTCTGCCGGATTCTAGAAGGAGATTGTTAGAACTGTTTGATTATTACGAACTTGTGTAAATTTCTGTATTATTGTTTGTGATCATTGAATGTTTGTTCATTGTTGACATTTTCTAGGAACAAATGCTAGTCAAGACACAAATTTGATAAAAACTGGGTTGTTTGTAACTTGATGATGTAGTGTATTTTCGATATAATTGTGTCATATTTATTCCACAATTCGGGGGCTGGGTTGTTACCGCCAATACTGCAATTAGTCATATCTATGCTGGTACTGCAGTTAGTCATACCTATGATGTGACGTCATCAGTTTTTGAGCTCAATGTTTTTGTGTGTAGAGCCCGTGAACTTGTGTGAGGCGGGCTCATGTTTTCAATCATTTTGTACTGAATGTACTTTTCTCTGGAGGAAACTACTAAATTGGTGAGTGTTATGATATATGTATATTTTTAGAATGTTTTTCCCATGCATATGTACACTGTGCAGTAGAATTATATTACAGTACACTTGATAATTTTCATACTTTAGTGTAGGTATAAAGTTACTATTTATGCATATGCATGAATATTTCTAGGTCATTATTAATGATGCATTGATAAAGCTATATGGAGGTACTTATATGTAATTATGAGGCATGTGTGCAACTTCGCTGGATTATGGTAGGTTTATAATTGATATATTACGGGAGGTAACTCCATTTGCAATATGTATATCATTTAGTTGTCTAGAGTTATGCCTCTTTGTTTACATTTTTCTGTCGCCAAACTTTGCTAGGACATTTCAGATTTATGTATATAGATGCATATCTTATTATGATTAATTGAATTAGGTTATACTGATATATCAGATAGTCATACGTTTCATCATTGTCATCATATATTTGCTAGGATGAATTTGTATGTGTGTGATTTTGAATTAGTTTATTTACAATATTTTTTCTCTATCTTTTGTAGTAAATCGTCATTCGTCATACGTCATACGTCTATTGATTCATCTATCATCTTACATGTTTTGTCACTCTCCAAAATAAAATGAAGACGCATTTACAAAGTTTTCTCATTTCACTGGCCAGTACAGAAAGGTTACTAATACTCAATGAAAGAAGTCAATATAATAATATATAAACCCTGACATTGAAAGCTATTGTCAATTCATCACCAGCATTAGATCTGACATCTATTTTTTTTTTTATTTTAAGCAATTTAGATTTACTAACTTGTGATTCCATTTGTAAACTAAGAATGTGTTGGTTAACGTTGTGATCTTTTTAAATCGTGTATCCGAAATGTTTAGGGTTAAATTCAATATAATTTGTTAGACTTAACATCTTTTCAGTGGATATTTTCAATGACATATGGTCTGAAAAATCTTTTAAATTTGAAAATTTTGTTTTCTGTATTCTCGCAAAATACTGTGTATAATCGTGTGCATGTATCTTGTTTAGAATCTGTTCAATAATATTTATAAGAATAATACAATGACAAAATAAAAACATTTATACAAAATAATTTTATTTTGATCTTTCATTTTTTTTTTCGATTTCTCCGTTGTTTGGAAGGTGAGCGTTGTCATTGTGCTTTAATGACGTTATGATAAAATAAATATTTATATGGGTATGTTATAAAAATAATAAAAAAGAAAAACAAAAAAGTATTTGCGTCTGTTATTTTCAAATAGAATAATTTTATCATTGGAGTTATATTTTTAAATATTTGGATGAATCAATAGTTCAAATCTTATGTAATACTTAAAATAAAATTCCAATTATGGTGTATTTTGATATTTTGACAAACTTTGAAAACAATTGGATGAAACTTAATGATAACAGTAAAATTTAGTTTTTGCATCTAAGTTAAAACATGCTATTACTAAAGGCATATTACAATTTTGATATGGCCCCTAAAAGAACTAGATGATGATTTTTTTTAAAACCTCTCATATTTACTCGATGTTGTTTATAATTACATACGATTTCAAAATAGAGTTGTGTCGCCGTGGTTTTTGCGCAATAAAACCCAAATCGATCTCCTAAAGTCACATTTTTTTATTGTATCCAAACCTTGAAGTTTTTTCACATCGATAAATACATTGTAAATTTTGTAAACAGCAAATAAATCTGCAATATCATGGCTCCATTGCTAAAACAATACATATATGAACTTAAAATCCTGTCTTATTTTGAACAAATAAATGTTACAATATTAACTGAAAAACTGGCACATCCATTTATACACATATTTTGAATGTTTATTCTAATATTGATTTTAAGATGATAGCTATCTTTAATATTTTTTTCACATTTCAAATGACTGTAGGGGACAATTTCATACTTTGTTTTTTCTTTTCTAACCTTATAACGAAACTTTTATTTTTTGTATTTTTTTTATCTTTGATCGCACATTTCATGCTTTACCTTCGCAAAAATTATTATGATCATTGTTGTGTGAGCGTAGTATAATTAACTGCACATTGTAGTTTTTAATGTGTATACTAACTTAAGTAAAAAGCATATAAACATACACATCAGAAAAATATTCTTAGGAACAACCTGATAGCAGCCACAATCTCGTGGAAAAGAACCTGTAATTTCCTTTAAACAAATATAAATGATATGCCAACTCGACAGTAAAAGGTATTCTATATTGTTATCTGTATAGTGTTTTACTTTTCACTAAGGAGCCGACAATGAATGTGTTACCCTTTTTTCCTTCATTAGATGATACCCCGCGCAAGCGCGGAATGAACACTTTGCACATTAATATTTATAATTTTTATATAGCATTTATAATGTACGGCGGCGTGAAAGGGCCAGATGAGAAAAAAAATTAATCTTATTCGTTCGGACGAATTAGGATTTGTTCGGACGAATTAGGATTTGTTCGGACGAATTAGATATTTGTTCGGACGAATTAGATATTTGTTCGGACGAATTAGGATTTGTTCGGACGAATTATGTTTTGTTCGGACAAATAAGTTATTTGTTCGGACGAATTACGATTTGTTCGGACGAATGAGATATTTGTCATAATCATGGATACATAAATGTGAAAAGTCTAATCAGTTTACATGATCATGCGCGGATCCAGAAAAAATTACCGGGGTAGTGGTGGTGGTGGGGGGGGGGGGGGGGGTCTGATAGATAGTTTTGTTTGCAGGGTGGGGATGCAAGGCCCCCCGACCACCCCGGCTCTAGATCCGCGTATAGATGTATGCCAACTGTAGGCAGCGCAGGTTTTTTCTTAGCTAACTTTAAGTTTTATTTCGCGCAATGCCAGAAGAAATGATTCCAATAGTCATAATTATATGATTCTGCAGGTGAATTTCGATTGTCGATGTTTACATTGAAAATATAGTCATTCTCCTGTTTACTTGGGACACTGGACATACGAAATTATCTTTCCTTATAGTTAGCAAAGAAAAAACCTACGCTGCCTACAGTTGGCATACATCTATACGCGGATCTAGAGCCGGGGTGGTCGGGGGGCCTTGCACCCCCACCCCGCAAACAAAACTATCTATCAGACCCCCCCCCCCTACCACCACCACCACCACCACTACCCCGGTAAATTTTTCTGGATCCGCGCATGATCATGTAAACTGATTAGACTTTTCACATTTATGTATCCATGATTATGACATCTCTCTCTCTCTCTCTCTCTCTCTCTCTCTCTCTCTCTCTCTCTCATACATGCACCACTATTTATAACTTATTCGTCCGAACAAATCGTAATTCGTCCGAACAAATCGTAATTTGTCCGAACAAATAAGTTATTTGTCCGAACAAATACCTAATTCGTCCGAACAAATCCTAAATCGTCCGAACAAATAACTTATTTGTCCGAACAAATCCTAATTCGTCCGAACAAATCCTAATTCGTCCGAACAAATATCTAATTCGTCCGAACAAATCGTAATTCGTCCGAACAAATATCTAATTCGTCCGAACAAATCCTAATTCGTCCGAACAAATAACTTATTCGTCCGAACAAATCCTAATTTGTCCGAACAAATAAGTTATTTGTCCGAACAAATACCTAATTCGTCCGAACAAATCCTAAATCGTCCGAACAAATAACTTTTTTGTCCGAACAAATCCTAATTCGTCCGAACAAATCCTAATTCGTCCGAACAAATATCTAATTCGTCCGAACAAATCGTAATTCGTCCGAACAAATCGTAATTCGTCCGAACAAATAACTTATTTGTCCGAACAAATCATAATTCGTCCGAACAAATCATAATTCGTCCGAACAAATATCTAATTCGTCCGAACAAATATCTAGTTCGTCCGAACAAATCCTAATTCGTCCGAACAAATAACTTATTCGTCCGAACAAATCCTAATTCGTCCGAACAAATCCTAATTCGTCCGAACAAATAACTTATTTGTCCGAACAAATCCTAATTCGTCCGAACAAATAACTTATTTGTCCGAACAAATAAGAATTTCTTATTTTTTCATCTGGCCGTTCCACGCCGCCGTAATTATGCTATATACGTAATTTGCAAGTATACATTTTAATCCAAAATACTCCTCACATGGCTCCACCAAAGCGTGTCAACCACCTTTCCCTCATTTTTGTGATATCAAAAGATGACACTTCATGATCAATACATATACCTACATTCACGCAAATGTGTAATGGAAAGGTACTTGTACATAAATTCCTTTCTGAGAAAACAGGGAAAAAATTAAATCCTATATATTCAGGACATGATACACATCTTATACGTTTTGTTAATAATATTGTATAATACTGAATTGGAAATAGCAAAGTTTGGAAAACAAATAAGCCATTCCTTATTTTCTGTTATAGTCATCCTAACAAGATCAGTCCAAAATATACGACCTTCAAATATTCTTATCTTGATTAAAACAAATTTTTCAAGCTCGAATAACTCTGAAAAAAGGAAGGACGACTCAAATAGATATTAGTTCAATAGACAAACAACATCAGCAATATATGTTAAAAAGCATGTAAACATAGAACAATGTAAACGTTTTGTATTTAGCGTGTACGATATTTGGCGAACACATTAGCTTGAATTTGATGTAGCGTGTTTTGGAATTTACATATCAATATTTATCATAATGATTGTTTGTCATTTGACTATGTACTTGATTTGGCTGAAGCCAATTACTAGGTCCGTGTTGCTCTGCTTTGAATTTGTATTTCGTTTTATGGATTTTTGATATGGTTCACGGTTTGTTATTGTCATTTTTTTCATCTATGAGATTAAATTTGCACCAAATACCTAATAGATAGTTTGAAGAATAAACACTTGATCCATACAAGCTTTTTAATTTTCGGTGTTGTCTAAGCTTCCTTTGATAAACAATCAAAGTCCAAAGACATAATAAAAATTTCAAATTTATTCTTTGATCAATGTAATTAACAAAACTGTCTATGCATACATCGTTTGTTTAATCCTTCATTTTTTTAAACCAAAACTAATATGATCATAGAAAAATATGTCTTTGAACAAAATTTTATAAGATTTTGAACGGCGCGGAATACGGAAAGTATGCTTCAAATAGAATTTCATTTCATTTGATCTTTTGATAAATTGAAAATATAGAATAGTTCAAACCTATTACTCTTATATCCAAGAGGAATTTGAAACCCCCACAATACGAATGCAGTAAGCATAAACATTTTGGAAAAAGAATTAGAAAAAAGGAAACGTTCGACGGTAACAATGCTGTTTTGTTTGTTGGTTTGTTTTGTTTCCTTTTCGGAATTGTGTCCCATGGTTTTTTCAAGCATTACGGTAAATGACTTTCGTCGTGTACAATCTGACACGATTTTGTCATCTGAATGCAGTATAGACGAATTCTATGTAGAGAATTCATCAACTTCTGCACAAATGCAATGTGGATTGCAGTGCAGCTCTTCCGAGCGATGCATTGGAATGCAAATCATCGGAAAGGAGCAATGTCGTCTCTTGTCTTGTATATGTACTGCTTTGGGACCATCGAATGAATCTTCGAAGCAAGTAATAAGATATCAAAAGGTATATATCTATCTATCTATCTATCTATCTATCTATCTATCTATATATCTATCTATTGAATTATATTTGAGTTATGACATACATTTTTGAAAAATAAAAAAAAATTCCTGAAGCGTAGACAATCTTTTTTTTTTTTTTTTATTTCATTTCAAGTTAATATATATTGAAAAAGAGCAAACAAAAAAACTATGTAAAAGACAATAAAACTGTGTTATAAATGTTCGCGAAAAGATGTATTTTGTTATTTTGTTATCATAGTCATAATTGTTTATGTTTGTTGTAGCTAACAGGAATCGAAAAAGGTATTATAATTTCTTTCTTTTTTGTTGAAATAAAAAAGTAACTGCTATTTGTTTGCTAGGGTATTAAGCTCTTGGTTTTGTGAGGAAGTCAAATAAATGTCATATTTAAAACTTCAAACAGTGTCAGCAAGCATAAAATATAACCGAACGTATCTCTGAAATACAAAAAATATACCTGGTTTATGGATGAGGTATTTTACCCATTTTGTAATTATGATAAATAACTTTTTGAGGCGCAAATTTAAGCTACTTGATCATATTTATGCGGGGTTTTTTTATTTTCTGAAATACTACTTTGCAATGTGCAATCGACTTATTCATTTTTGAGGTCCATACTATTAACTGTAAGGATTTCTTCATTTCCTCTTTCCATAACTTACTACACAATTTAGAATATCTTGCGATACTTGTACATGTATCTAAAATCTAAATCTGTCTTCTTTTAACGTACAGAATTACACATCTTATCATGAACAAAATCAATTTAGCTGTGTTTTTATAACTGGATGTGTACATGTAAGCTTAAGTAATATTAATGAACATTTGAAACATTTTTTTCAAATATCAGCACTAAAATATACAGTACTGATCAGACCCAACCTCACAGAAAGTAAACCCAAACTAAACCCTGGGTTTACTTTCTGGGTTTACTCGGGGTTTACTAGAGTGGACGACCCAGAGTAAACCCAGAGTAAACCCAAAGTTAAACCCAGAGTGGACACAGAGAGTAAACCCGGTCAGAAGTATACCACTGAAAGTAGACGTTAACTGTGTACATGTATTAGGAATATACAAGAGACAGGAATTATAGGCAGTGGGATGGTAAGATAGCAGGTCTGTTTCACACTTCAATGCATAAATTTGATCTCAATAGCAATTTCAAAGTAAATCCAAAGTAAACCTCGAGTGAACCCAAATTTTCAAAAAGTAAACCCCAAGTAAACCCAGGGTTTAGTTGGGGTTTACTCTGGTGTTAGGTTGGGTGATCAGTACTGTACCTATATTTACCTATATTTGTTATTATTCTCAAGCTGGATGGGGTTCCTTTTGCAAAATACGATTAACAAATGGACTTCAAATATATACCCTTTGTTATCAAGGGACTCACCTATCGATGGTAGATCAAATCTCTCTCTCTCTCTCTCTCTCTCTCTCTCTCTCTCTCTCTCTCTCTCTCTCTCTCTCTCTCTCTCTCTCTCTCTCTCTCTCTCTCTCTCTCTCTTAAATTGGTGAAACAAAAGTTATTTAGATTTTATTGTCGCGAGATATTTATTTGTTTTGTTATCAAAACGGGAGCATTTGTTTTTTTATGCTTTTTTTTGGTTGTTTTTTTTTCACAACAAAAGCTCATACAGAGACGACTTAATGGATCAGTGAATTTCATGAGACGCTGGACAGATTATGAAAACGGTTTTGGATGCTTGGAATCCGAGTTTTGGCTTGGTAAGTTGTTATAATGTATATGATACATCACGTTGCGATGGTCGTAGAGTTTAAAACTGTTATATTTAATTATCGTTGTTGATTCATTTGCCCCTACGTATCCATTAAGAAAATCCTACTTCCTATTGAAATAGTATATCCCTATACCAAAAATATATTATATATGGTGAAGTTTATTTCACACAGCTCTGTTCGCTCTATATAATAAATTTGAGAAGATACTGTAAACCAACTTTTATCTGCTTGCTAGAAATTTTCGCAAGGTTTGCGAGGGCCTCATTGTCGCGAATATTTCTTGCAGCGGACCATATAGTTTTAGCAAAACAAACAGGTGTAGATAAGGTTTTGTCGCGAAAATTAGTAGCTGCGAACCAGTTCATCTCGGATAAATCGCGAAATAAAGTACTCGCGAAAAATAGTTGGTTTACAGTAGATTATTTAAGAAATAAACAACGTTATTTAGTGAACATGGCGTTATGAATAGCAATTGCTCTGTTGGCATATTCCATGATGCACGCTAGCGCATCATGGAAAATATGCCAGCAGAGCAGTTGCTATTCATAACGCCATGTTCACTAAATAATCGTTGTTTATTACTTATATTTGCATTTTACCACTCGCAAATACCCTGTATTAGCCTAGACCTTGACATTTAGCTATTACATCAAAAGTAAGCATTCAGACTGTAATGTATCTTTTTAATTCACATAGATTTGTTAACAGAATCAATGATATGTTATAACAGTAATTCCTTTAAAATGTTATCAAAAACATGTTTTAATATTACATGTAAATACGTCAATTTTAATGGAGTTGGAGAAAAACACATGATGTATTGTATAGTGGTTTTAATCTATAACGTCATGGAAAAGTATATATAACGTTACACCTTTATGACGTCATAGTATACTGACAGAGCAATTGCGATTATAGAGAAATAATTGCAGCTCCTCCGTATGGGCTTACAGTGGAAAAGAACAATGGAAATGCAAATATATGCTTTTACTATGTATTTCAGGCAACAGGAACATTCATGAGTTAACAGATGATGGTTATCAATATTTACGAATCGAAATGATGGACCATGACGGTGTTTGGAAATATGCAGAGTATTCGACCTTTCATGTTGAATCTGCCAGCTTGAAATATAAACTGCATGTCGATGGTTATTCTGGGGATGCAGGTATATACACCCACATATTCTCTTTCCCTCTCATTTTATTGATTAATTTTACAAATTTCCTTTAGAAAATTAATAAATTGATCGTTTCGTTTGATATTCGGTGCGTGAAGAATTTAGTCCCGTTAGTTTCTACTGAACTATGAATTATATCAATTTCTGTAAGAAATAGAGGTATCACAATTAGTGGATTTAAAAATCTTTAAAAAATAATGTTTTATGAGATAAGTCAACTTAGATATTTTAATTGGATCAGCATGTCTTATAATGACTGAAAAGTCGTCAAAAGTTACTGTAGTGAATTTGTTATATGAGTCCTTAGCAATACTTGAGTAAAAAAATAAAATATCCAATCAATTTACTTTACATTTTGCACATACTTCTAGTAGTTTAACCATTAATTGATCCTTCACTGCATATTTTTTATAAAGTAAATCGAATATCTGAAACATTCTCCCCCGAGACTCCTTAAGAACATATGTTCACTAATAGACATCATTGCGGAAAGTGTTGGGTGATCAAGTTTATCGTGCGTCAGCAAATACTCTGGATCGGACAACTTATGTTAAAAATATACAACTTTTATTTAACATATAGCAATACATATTCATGCATTCGCGTTTTTAAATGACAAAATATTCATACATGTACGAGGGTTGTCCAAAACGTTCATGGACAATCGCGTTTTTGTCATTTTAAATGGGTTTGTATATAAACACATTGTATATCTGAATTTTTATCATAAAATTTCAAATCAAAGTTTTGTCGTTTATAATGCTTTTCATAGAAATAAACTAAGATTTTAATGTATCAAAGGGTCGAAAAAAGAACGCATGGCCAAGCGTAAAAAATGTCCAAACTCTGTAATTGAGTTTTTAAAAACTTCAAAAGCTTCAGCATACAATTCTGTCAATGTGTAAAAGTGATCTCTCTAACGTGCTTGTGCTTGATGTCAAAAAGTGTAGATTTAGACACAAAACATGGTCATAAAAAATTATCCTTTAGCCACTAGTTTATATCTTTAAGATACGAGAGTATATCGTTGAGAAACTTATGTATATGTTTAGACACTAGTGTTAATATTTCAGACAAGAAAGACTTGCTTTCATAAACTATTGTATACTAGTATGTTTTAGACACCATCTTTTAAAAACTTGAATTGTACATGTTTATGTTAAAGGGGCATGGTCACGATTTTGGTCAAAAATTAATTTTTTGATTTTAATGTTTATATTGCTTCAGTAAGACATTTTTAATTGGCAACCAAAATTTAAGTTCCATTTGTTGAGTTATAAGCGAGTTACAGAGCTTACAATTCCTCGCTCTGTAAACAAAGCTTTTGTTTACATTATGAATGATGAAGTGAAAATTCCAGTTTTAGACCTAAAACGAATGTGTTAATCGTTAGGAACTGTTTATTTATGCTTAAAATGAATAAGAACATAGACAAATCATCTTGAAAAAGATTTTTTTCTGGTATATTGAACCTATATAAACAAAAACAGGGCACGAGCCTTGTTTACATGACGAAGAATTGTGAGCCCTGTATCTTGCTTAAAACTCATCGACGACCAACCAAATTTCATTTGATCGTTAGAAATGCATTCATTAACCATTGTAAAAAATAAAAACAGAAAAATAAAATTTGACCAAAATCGTGACCTTTAAGCCACAAATGTTTATATTTTACAGGTGACAGCTTGTTGTACCATGACGAGATGTTCTTCAGTACATTTGACAATGACAATGATAATTATACCGCAAACTGTGCCCAATTAAGGCGCGGAGGGTGGTGGTTCAAATATTGTCACAAGGCTAATTTAAATGGAGAGTATGGAAACACAGAATTTTCCAATGGCATTAATTGGAACTCCTGGAGAGGATTTAACTACTCCATGAAGGAAGTCAGAATGATGGTCCGAAAAATTTAATTTAGATAAATCAATGAAAATCTCAATTTCCAACCCTTACGGATGTAAAGTATACGGGTTTTTTTTCAGATATTGGGTTATGTCTTGTATATCTGGTTTTTTTTAACCTTTGTTTAAATATGAAATTTCATTACATGTGTATAACAGTGCTTTGAATGGTTTTCTTTCTTTTAATAAAAAGATCAAATAACATACTAGTTTATTTTATAATTTTACTACAGACACACATGAAATTTTCGAATCAATTTGAAAGGAACAACAAAGGAAGGCGTTCAATATTTTAAACTTTCTCAAGTATAACACCTGCAATAATCAAGGTTGATCCAGTAGAAAAAATAAGTATTCGTGTCATAATTCTGAAAAAAGTGTTCACTTATTTCCTTTTTTAATAAAAATCAGTGCAAAATGCATATTTGATAGATTTATCCTTCACATTTTTGACAATAGCTTTAATTTAAAAAAAAAATCACCGCTTAAATCTGCGTGTAGACATGCATGTCGACACTCTTTGACATTAGACCAAGTACTGTATATCACCATTTGTTATAATCGATAAGCTTTCATGTAAGGTATTTGGAACAAAAAAATTAATATTTATCAAAAAGTTAAGACAATTAATTTGTTTACATTGCAAAATTTGTGTTTACTTTTCTGACGTGTATGATCCAAATACATCCAGAAAACGTTTTGTTTAGTGAAAGGCTTTTGTCCCCTTTTACGCAAGGACGGTTGGCTGCTCCTGATTATCAGTTTGCTCTGCACTTTCTTTGTTTCTCCGGCGGTCGATAGTAATTTTGCTCAGCATTTTGTTTTGTTGCAATGTTCCTATATTTAATATAAAGTATTATTAATTTAATTACATTATTTCCACTAAAACAATACAACTTGTTGAGATAGAAGTCATTTATTTAATGTAACATGTACGTCATTATTTTAAAGAGAAGTATAACAAAACAACAAGACAATTATTTGACAATAGAAAGGCGTTCTAGTGAAAATTTTGATGAATGTGTTGTACCTGTAAATCCACAACGTCTGAAGGGGTCGGTCTTAATGGAAAAAAAACCCAGTAATTCAGCTAGACAATTAACGTCAGAAAAGTTCCTGCCAAAGATATTCATAAGAAAGTGATCAATGTATATAACGGCAACTTTAATAAAAAAAAAAAAAGAAATCACATGCATAATAAGTAAAGATCGATTCAGATTTCATACTGAGCTTTCGAACTAATTTGCTTTCAGTAATAATAATTATGCTGATTTTTTTCTCTTAAACAAAATGAGATTTAAATATACATGAGATTCATTTATAAAATTTACCGATTTAGTCGTTGAATTAATTTTCAGCTTTAAGCCACGATACTTGTTATTCCGCGGATTCAAAATGTGCAAAAGAGATTTAAGTGATTATCCCAAATAGTGTAAATTGAGATTTAACGTCAGGGCTGGGTGATCTACAAATTACATGTACCAACCAGAGAAACCGTTAAAAGTAAAATATATATATATATATATATATATATATATATATATATATATATATATATATATATATATATATATATATATATATATATATATATATATATATATATACTGTATTTTTGTCATCAACTATTAATTATCAGAGTAAAAAAACTGCTTCAGCTTTAAAATTTTAACATGTTAAAATATATTTTTACAGAGCTATTCATTGCAAGGATACTACATTATATATAATGTAATGTAGTAAAAAGTAGGTATGGTCAAACAACACTCATAAATGCTCTTTTTAAACAGATATGAAAATCGAACAAAAAAGTTGACAGTGATACAGCTGAGCCTCGGCCATATTTCTATCATACTTTCCCTTTGTGTCAATATATATTTTGAAATCTTGAACCAGAATTTAAATCATCAATTAAAGAATCGAATTTAACGAATAAAAAATAAATGTATATTCAAATCAATAAAATGATATGTTAATTTTCTTAAACACTCAATACCAAAAATGAAATATCATAAATCGTAAGGAAACTGCATATTAAACAAATTCGAAGCAAAATTTCAGAAGTTATTTTCTTTTGATTCAGCTTTGCTTATTTTATGATAGGAATTAAAGCATAGTTTGACAAGGTCACTTAACGTTTAAAAGATGCGATCTCTCTCTCTCTCTCTCTCTCTCTCTCTCTCTCTCTCTCTCTCTCTCTATATATATATATATATAAAGTCTCTTATTCAATGTACAATACAAAAAAACGGAACCTAGCGCGCTGGCCGCGCACTACATGTACACAGTCGATTGAGATACAGGTGGAATACAGTTAAACGACAATTTGAGAGGATCGGAACGATACACATTGCATAGATACACACACATATATAATAAGCACAAACATTGCAATAACTCTCAAATTGACAGATACCTGCCCATAGTGAATGATATAGATATATATAAAGCACAGAGAAATTCACTTTTGTTGGAGCTCCACCTTCCGCGCCGACCGAGGCTTGAACTCATGACCTCTGGAACCCATTCTCCTAGTAGTGAGCGGCCACCGCGCTCCCCACTCGACCATCTAGGCAAGACAAAAATCTTGCCGAACGGAACATAGCGCGCTGGCTGCGCACTACACAGTCGCTTGAGATACAGTTGGAATACACTTAAACGATAATTTGAGAGGATCGGAACGATACACACACACACACACACACACACACACACACACACACACACACACACACACACACACACACACACACACACACACACACAGATATATATATATATATATATATATATATATATATATATATATATATATATATATATATATATATATATATATATATATATATATATATATATATATATATATATATATACACCATTCTACTAAAGTTATTGCCGAGATCAAAGAGATGCCGCGGACATTATTCTCCAATATACCACGACCGTCTTCAGTAAATTATCAGATCAGAAATACCTATTTGTCTCGCACTGATCATGAAAGTACAAATTCAAACCGTAATTTTTTTTTAAACCATGTCAATTTCACGTGTTAGTTCCAGTCAAAAGGATGTGTATTGCCTCAAATATTTATTTTTAAGAGATCAATGCGGCTGTTCATAGGACCTCCCTAACACATTTTCACTGCATGTTTTTACATTAAATATATCATGTGTAGTAGTAATAATCGTATTAAATTACCCTTAAAATATTAGGAACATGATTCAAAGATATTTTATAAATAAGTGAAGAGTATTAAAAATCCAAAGAAAACGTCTGTCGTCTGCATGTGATTTCTTTGATCGATACACATGTAAACATCACAGGCACTTGTTTCTGAGAAACAAATTTACCCTATAGTATAATAATAACACAAGGTATCTAACTCCGAATGAGGTAAACCACCCCCTCCCGTGAGTTGCAGTCGTTTTCGCTTTTATACGAAATGCAATGCAAAAGTGTTTAGTACCATTTTCTTTTACAATAAATTATCTAAACAACCATATATAGCATGCTTACCTTGTTGTATTCTAATGTGCATAATCTGCGTCAAAACATAATAAAATTTAAAATTTAATAAAAAAGAAAAATAAAGTCCCGGGGGTCTATATATTGGAGCGGTGGGGGTGGAAGGAGGGGGGGGGGGTCGATCCTGTCCTCAAGCACCTGTGGGGTAATCTAGAGCGCAACTTAAGTTTGGACATTAAGGACCTATAAGTTGTCTTTAAAGGTGGTTTAAAGGTGGCTTAAAGATAGTCTTTAAGCTGCCTTTAAGCCATCTTTACGCTTTCTTTAAGTCATCTTTAAGCAACACATATAGCTTAAAGGTGACTTAAATATCGTCTTTAAGCTACCTTTAAGCATCTTTAAGCTATCTTTAAGGAGAACTTAAAAATGGTCATTCATCCTGTGAGTCTGACGTATGAATAATAAAAAAAAATTTTTATTGTTCTATTGAAAATTAAATGAAAAAACACCTACCTAGTTCGGAAAGCGTATTATATTAGGCGTGTATGATATTTGGCGGAAATAGAATATTCAAAAAGTTGGTGTAGATTTGAATTAGCGGCTTTTCTTAAGAAAGATTTAATTTAGCGTATTTTTTAAAATTCTGCTTATGTGAAACTAAAGATCCGCTCCATTTGTGTACAATAAACAAGACCCAAATGTTTGTAATCAGATGAGTATTAATTATAAAACAATATCAACATTAGCTCGTATAGGTATTTAGACCCGAAATCACACAAATATTCCATGACAATGAAGCTGAGAATTTGTTTTAAAAAAGGAAACTAAGCGCCACCGCCTGAAAAAACTGTGAAAGAACTCGATATGGACCGCAGTCTAACAAAGTTAAAACCAATTCACACCGGATGCATTATATCTTCCTTATCTTCCTTTAAAACACTTCAACCGATGTTATCAAAACAGGTTAGAGAGATTCATGAAAGTATGATATCGTTTTTTTCAGGACAGTTTGTGACTTGTGCATTGATAAGAAAATAACTTCATTAAAAAAAATTGGAAAAAATGGTCATTGCACCCATTGAGCATCATCTCATTATGCTTTTTGTTGGATAGATTCCTTTTTCAATAACAGATATCAGCGAGTTGCGGTCTATTCGTCTAAGCCAATTGATTTTCAACAAAATTATGGAGTACCACAAGAGTCTCTCCTTGGATCAAAGCTTTATTGCATGTTTTTGAAACCCATATGTGAGATCTGTCGATAATAAAGACTGTCTTAAAACCTATGCTGACGATAACCAAGTTTATATGGTCATCAACCCAGATGCGACACGGGCCACGATAGCGGCTAGGCTGGAGGCATGCTTGTCTGATATTAGTGATTGGATGACAACCAATATTCTAAAAATAAATCAGGATGAAACAGAACTTATTATCTTCTCTCCTAAAAACAAACCTGGTCTATTTCTAGACCGAACTATAAATTTTGATGATCAGATCATTGAGGCATCATCCTCTGTTAAAAATCTGTACTTTTGGTATGGAAGACCAAAAATTTTGATTTCAAAACAATGTTTTAACAAACTTTTTAAAATTGGTAGCATTCGAGAACTTATTACTGAAAATACCTTCAAGGTCTTAGTGTGTTCATTTGTTACCTCTAGACTGGATTACGGAAATGCATTGCTTTATGGGTAGAGCTCGAGCTCCGAGTCAAGACTGCAGAGAATTCAAAATAGAGCGGCCAGGATTTTATATCAATGACAAAGAAGCATGATCATATAACCCCGTGCTTATGTCTCTTCATGGGCTGCCATTGTAATTTCGAATCCAATATAAATTACTTGTGACTGTTTTAAGGCGCTTAACGGGACGTCACCATAATGCATACATGAGTATGCAAAATTATATGTTCTTTTGCGGACATTGGGGTCCGACAATTCAAGATTTCTTGTCCAGCCTCGTATGCGCACAAAACAATGTGGAGATAGGCGGTTTGAAGTTATTGCTGCTGTACTGTGGAACGCTCTCCCGGCAGATCTACGGCACGAACATCTCTGTGGGTTTAAAAAAATCACTGAAGACTCGTCGGTTCAAATAGCTTTTTATAATTGACACTGTAATCAAATTTATTGATATCTGTGTGCAAGAATCCTGATTTTACATGTTAAAGTAATGTAATTCTTATCACTGCTTAAAGGGACTTGGACACGGTTTGAGATCTTTTAAAATTAATTTTTATTTTTTATGTTTTAAACGGTTTACTGGTGCATTTTAATAAATGATTGACCAAAATATTGAATGTTCAAGTCAAGTTACAAGCGAGATATAGAGGTAAGAATTGGTTGTTATGTAAACAAAGCTCGAGTCCTATAGTTGTTTACAAAATATGTAATGTAGAGATTTACTATTTCTAAGACAAAATGACATGTAAAAACATTTTAAACTAACTCAATATCTTCATAAATACTAGTATCAACAAAAGAAAGATACCTTTGATTGAAACGTACACCAAAACAACACATATGTAAAAATGACAATATTTGAGCTTTGTTTACAAAACAAAGAATTATGAACTCTGTATCTTGCTTATAACTTGATATTTGACTTTCAAATTTTGATATAGCATTAAAAACTTCTATATTTATCAGTATATACATTGAAAATGGAATAATAGAAAATTTTAAGTCAAATTGTGTCCAAGTCCCTTTAATCTATTTATATCATGTTTTATGCTTGTTAATTGTTTATTTTAATTATGTAATGTGATTGTACAGCATTACTTTATGTAAAGTGTTTTAGAGTAATTTTTATTATATTTAGCGCGACGTGTACGTGTATGTAAATTGTATAATAGTAATAATACTGATAATATTAGTTATAGCCAATTAAACATAATACAAGATTTTTCGGATTGAGTTTGAATTTTACAGTATTCCGGATTTACAGATTTGGTTATCTTATTAGGATTTTTCGCGGGGGACAAGCAGTTTAGATTTTTCCTAGTCTCTGTGCTAAATACAATTTACTATGTTTACTATGTTTTTTCCTACAAGAGAAAACTAGTAAATAAATATTAATAATTTTATGAATCGGTAAATTGATTGCATACATAAAATAAATATTTTATTGACGCTACATTTGTAAATTTTTAAATAAAGAATAAACTGATAAATAATGAAATAGACTGACCGAATATTAAATGAACACTGGATACCATTTATTCCTACAAACGGTTGCAATAGTATGCAATATTATGACATTTGGGCTGAAGTTGATATAACGATCGCTGCTTTCCACCAAAGCCGCTAAATAGAATACACAATAGAATGTAATATGTTTACAATTACGGAATCAATAACATGTGGCTCAGTGTAAATACAGTGTAAATACAATTCAATTATTGTCCTAACAACATCACAGTTAAAGACCAGCCAATTATCCAAGTTTTTGAAGGCCGCCATGATAAAAGCACCTACTTGGAGATCTGATGTATGATGATACCTTTATTTCGACTTTGTATATTTAGTTTTGGTCGGTTATGTAATAATCAATGCATGCAATGACAACGCGAAAGGTACATACATTTGAAAATATCAATGGAAATAAATATTTCACATTATATAGGTATTTGAAATTAAAGTTGTCATTTAATTACAAATTAAAAGCAGGCAATTTATATCATAAATGAGTGACTATTTGGAGATATTTATTGCATCGCAAAAATGTTCAAGTGTAGATTTAGCAAATCAAGATTATATTTTATAATACATGTTCTATACCATACATGAAACTATATCGTTTGTACATGTAACTGATCGACCATAAAAAAACCCAGATTTCATGGGCTTGATATTATAAAATGACATGCCCCAATGCTAAAATATACACAAGTTAGTCAAAATTATTTATACATTATGGAAACGCTATATTTATCTAACAATTTATGAATGTAATGATATAAAGTAGTGTCAAATGATTTCAGAAACCATTTATATAATCTACAAATGCTTTCTATATGTTTATCAAAACCAAATTATTTTACAGGAACTGATATACCATCATCATCGAGTTTGATGATAACATATAAAGTATAACGTAAAAAGGCGTTTCTGTTCGCTCATTCGAAAGGTAGAACTGCGTTATAGATGTAAAGATGCGAAGTATAAAATTGATAATTATATTAAAGGACAATATTGTAAAATGTTGTTTAACTAATTTGCTATTGAGAAATATAAAATTTGAACACGAAAATAATTCAGTGTCAAGGATTCAAAGTGTGGTAAATATACTAATGAGCTTTTCAAGACATCCTTTGTAACTGTCGGAAACATATCTTAACATATGTATGTCATATTTTTGAGTAAATCACTTATGTTATCAAAGTAAAAGCAACGCATTTGCAATTTGAGTAATACATGTACTTATACCACGTCCTTTTGAAAGTTTTTCATGTTATAATATTATTAATATTTCTTTTGATCACACAGTTTTTTCCTAATAATTTAAAAACACAAATCTTCAAAAAGTATCATAATTACTTAAAAATACCCAATTAGAATTTTTCTTAACTATGCAAATGTTTTATATTTTACACGTACGTGTAAAACATGTTACATTCGTTATTGTTTACTTTAAAGTCTGAAGAAGACTTAGATAATATATAGAGGATATCTATATTGTGTGATTTTATATTTGCTTTATCCAACGAGTTGAAATGGTGTATATATTCGCGAGGCTTGCCGAGCGAATATAACCATTTCAACGAGTTGGATAAAGCAAATAAAAAATCACACAATCATAGATGTTCTATTTATCTCATATGAACAGTATTTTTTAGTTTTTGAAATGTTCCCTAAAAGCGACGATTGATTTTTTTCTTTTCTAACGTTAATCGATGGTGCAATGCGGCGTAAGCAGCTGATGTAACCTTGCGCTGCTCAAAATAGTGCGGATTTGAATTAGAAAGTTTTTTGCATCTGAATATGAATTATCACTGAAATAGACCTTGTTCTAAGTTTTTGTTTTTCTCAAATTTTGAATTAAGCCTCACATTTACAAAAGAAATGTTGCAGATTAGATTTAAAAAATTAGATCGCGTGACCTCATTACTTTGAAAAGTTACGAATGCCAATGGATTTGAATGACTCAATTACTAGAAACATAACGTTACGAGATGTTGTTTATTTGTGTGAAACAAAAACCAAATTCAAAACAATTCAATCAACTGGAAGTTCATTATATACATGTAGCTGGATTTTATGTTCATTTTGATTTCTTGGCTGGTGGTGGCTGGAAGTCCTGGGAGGCATTTTGGTAAGTGTAAACATTCATATTGTTTATGTGCAAGATTGCCCCTGCAAACAGCGACTGGGCCTGTTGAATGCTTCCTGCGGCTGACGCTTGTCCGTGTGGACTTGTGGTTGAATCTGTATTTTTCGTTGTAGACAATATTTTGGACATTTCTTTTTGTTTTGTAACTGTAATTTCGGAATAATTGTTGATGGAATTCACATTTTTGTGGCCTGTAACTTGCATTATATCCGTAGGTGCTATATTGTTTTCCCTGAGTTTTTGGACACAGTATTTTCTCGTGCTTGTGTTTGTGAGGCGCTTTCCAGAATCTGCAATTTGTGGACATTTTTCAATCATTTTCCCCATAATTTTCCCGATTTTGTTTACTCCAAGCTTTTGTTTCATGAACCATTTATCGCTTTTTTTGTCCGACAATGGAATAGTGCGGGTCGCAATATAAAAAGGATCGTTTGGTTCACAAAACCCCTGTGGTCTTAAACTTGCATATTTCTTATAAACTTCAATTGGGTTGTTTTCATTCAAATGGGGAATTGAAAATATTTTGCCAAGAACTGTTCTTGTGTCACGCGTGTTAGCACCTGTGCGCGTTTTTGTTTGTCTCTCATAATGCTGTAAATATTCTGTGCCATCAGGGTTTTTATGTAATGAAATATCACCCCAACAGAGGTTATAGTGTTCCTGGTGTCCACGCAACCCTAAATAGATGGCATTGTTAAACCATACCGTGTTCAACAGCGACTGGGGGGAGGTAACTCCTAGAACTCCGGAGTCATAGAGAATATTAATACCGTCGTCAGATAACGGATCTGCTTTTTGTGGCCTATTGCCCTTCCCTTTTTGTTTAAGATCTTTTTGTTTGACTTTCAGAGCTTGTTTGGTGGCTGTAAATATATTATCAGGCGACTGCATGATGCTTGCTTCGTAGCGGTGTCGTCGAAGGGCTCTATCAATACTGGAAATCATACTTCTCAATGATATCGGTTCAAACTCCTCTCCCCCCCTTTTCCGAACGCTTAATATAAAATTGGCAATAAACACATCTAATTCTGTAGGAGAAATTCACGCATTTCATTTTTGGAACGAAGGAAAGAACTGAACAAATTGACATCATACAATGTTTTTCTCAATGTGTTTTTGTTTTCTTTATCTTGAATGAATTTTTTAATTTCTTGACTCTCGTAATGAACAAATCTTGACTCATTATGATTTGACAAGTTTTCTTTCAAAATTTTGGCATTATCATCATTATTTTCTTCTGAAAGCTCTGATTCAAATAATGCACTCAAAACTTCTAAACGCTCAATTTCGGAAATTTCTGAATCAAAAACTGGCACTGGCGTTGTTTATGGGTTTTCTCACCTTCTGAAACTTCACCAACAGCTGTGTTTAGATTTTCTTCGCTGTCAATGTCTTGAGTTTTCGATAATTCATTGCAAATGACAAAAAAATCTCCGTATTTCTTTTCTTCACTCATTTTCCAAACGCCATCAAATTATTAAGCAGAAGATTTTTGATAATTGATTGTTACGTCATTTTCACGAACGTGATTTAGATCCAATTATTCATATTTTTTCATAATTTTATTATTTTTTATTAATATAATTGTTTTTAAAATTAATTTTTCCATACAAATGTAAAATAGTAATGTTCAATACAGCTCCACTTAAATTAGGTCATTGAAGCGTTGAAGCGAGGGGCTGTGTCAAAAGTAGTTCCGACCGGAAGTATTTGATATAGCATCACCCGTGTGATATAGAAAAGGTTTATCACACGGGTAATATACACCACACGTATGAGATAAAAGCATATATCTGTTATGTTCATTGAACAAACAATCAGTGTTAGAGGATTTTTGTATCGATTTGTCATTGAAATATCGCTTAAATGTCTGGGAAAATTTTTTGAAGCATATTATTATACACATACTAAATGAAACGACTGTTTAACGCAAATATAAAACTTGATATGATATCGGACCCCTACTCTTAAAGTTACAAAGAAATCATTAACTGTCTAGACTAAGTAAGTAAACATTTGTTTCTTTAGTTTGATCGTAATTCACGTTGCTTTAAAAGCTATCTATTGGTTGACAAGCATTTCTTTTTTAACATCTTAAAATTAAAAATTGTTTTCAAGAGTTTCCATAAGGATAAAAATATACTGTGAAAGTTTACAATTTTATAAAGATATTAACTTTTTTATAAACTTAGAACTAATTTTTAGTTCATTAAACACTTCATAAATTGATTTATATCTTTAATCGAAATTTGGGGTTTTGAGAAGGGAAACCGATCATAAAAAGCTCGAATAATACCACGTTTTTTTCAAAGAAAACTTAACCTATCGACGGGAAACATATTACATTTCTTCGGGGCGTCATGCAGTTCCTTAGACTAATTTGTTTCCTAGTCTTTTCGGAAAAACTCCAAATGAGTGGCTCATCCAAAGTGGAAAATAACTTTTTATACCTGCAATCTGGCTTGGCACAATCAAATGCATACATTCTGAACGAGTTTGAAATAGATAACTCGACAATTTCCGCTCGGTTACAATGCTGCGTGCCTTGTAATGCTTTATCGCAATGTGTTGGAGTGGATATCGTACGAGGCGAAGCAAAACGATGTCGCCTTTTTTACGGATTTTCTGCTCTAATACCATCCCACACGACATCAGACGAAACCGTTCGATATCAGAAGGTACTACACTTCACTCATATAAATGTATCTTTTTAAATACGATCATTTCTTTTGTTTTTGATAACTAATTCATTGATTTGTGTTGTTGTAGTCAACAACAATCAATATTGGTATTATGACTTTTTTTACATTTTGATTCATTAATTTTTTGTAGTGGTTATAAACAAAATTAAACATATATTTTAATCTTGATATCGATTCAAATCAAAGAAAAATGTTAATTAAAATAATTAAAGTCATTTTGAGTTTCAGTTGAACCCTCAGGTTGCAGATAAACTGAAACGGATCCCTGTATCGAGTTAATAAGAAAAAAAATAAGTTTATGATCAATTCAATGCATGTAAAAATCAACTTTGATGGCAACGCATGCTCGCATTTTTTTTGCACACTATACTTTGATCAGCAATATTATAAACATATTGCAAAATGACAATATTGCTTAAATGACAAAGGCTTATTTAATGACTCGTTGCGAGTGATGGCAACACTTAAGCATCTTTCGGCTAAAAATATTATTGAAAACTTGTTAATTTTCGAATTAAAGAGAAAAACTAGTGAGAAATGCAAATTTTGGACGTGTTCATTACTTAAAAAAAAATCCGATTGATTTTAAATCTTAAAATGAAATCTAAACAAAACACATACTAGTAATGCACATCATATTTCTCATCTTTAATCGTTGGATTAAGAAGCTATAAAATCACACAATCTGGATATCTTCTATTTATAACTAAATTATTTTCATTGTAATGAAGAATTAGAAATTATGATTTTAGTATAGTTTAGATACGATATAGATTAGTCATATCCATTAAAGCTCGATATGCTTTATGGTAGATTTGATCACACCCGACCGTATTTGATTATCTCATAGTATTAAAGAAATAATTCCTTTTTACTAAAATTTATATAATTTTCACCAATTCTTTAATTCTAAAAAGCTGACCTTTTAGTTTTACTTTCATTTTGTTAATAATGAAAACCCCGCTTGTGCTTCACCATAAAGTTATAGGTTATGTTTTTGACTGCATGTTACACAGTTTTTGATACATCAATTTCTAAAGAAAATATCAACTTACAGAGATCGCATTTGCTTTACTTTGTACATGTACATCCTATTTTTGTGGTACAGTTGTACTATACCAAAACACTTAAAAAACTAATCATTTATAAGTATATAGAAAACACACAATTAATTCTTCATAAAAACTAATTCTAATGATACTATTTTATGAATGATGGTGTCTCCAACACTTTTTTCTTTTAAAAAAAACTGATTATCATTTTTACATAATCAATATATGTAAATCTAATTTGATTGTCCTGCTCTTTTTTATTTCACTGTTTTCTAGTTCAGGTCATTAGAAACATTACTATTAAAGCATTTATAAAATCACTTAATATTCATGTAGATATCTTCCATACAGTTGGTAGCGCACTTGGTGTGTTAATGTTATATACATTCCTTGTTACATGTATACTTTAATTTTGTTATCGGTAAAAAGCTGATTCAGAGACGGTTTGATGGATCAGAAAATTTTTCGAGAAACTGGATAGACTACGAAAACGGTTTTGGCTCACAAGATTCGGAGTTTTGGTTAGGTAGGATTCATATCAGAAATGGTAATCTTAGAGGCGTTAAAAACCCGTTAAACTTATATCATCATACTAAGTTTATATTACTATGAATGTTGCCATATTGTTTTTTAAGTTTCAATTTAACTTAATATTTTTAAGTTATCATAATGTATACATTTTTAAACAAACAAATGTATATCAACCGAATTATGAGTTTATTCATCATAATTTTGTTTTAAATGTTTTACGCATAGGTAACCGGAACATCCATGAATTAACAAATGATGGGTATCGACACCTTAGAATCGAGATGATGGACCATGAATGTGTTTGGAAATATGCAGAGTATTCAACCTTTAATGTTGAATCTAGCAGCTTGAAATATAAACTACATGTCAATGATTATAGCGGGAATGCAGGTATTTTTAAGCTTAATCTCTTTCTTCCTCTCTCTCTCTCTCTCTCTCTCTCTCTCTCTCTCTCTCTCTCTCTCTCTCTCTCTCTCTCTCGATGTTAATGATAATAATGGAAAATTATTTACCGCTATATCATGTTTCACGTAAGCTTTTTGGTAGGCCTTCGGACGTTTTGTAATCTTAAGTTCAGACTATACTGAAATGATAATTGGTGGCACTGAGAATGTTTTACTCCATATATGCATACAATTAGATTTTCCTTAGTTTTGAACTATCAAAGAAAATTATTCTTTGAAATATAAAATATTGCTTTTTCAAATGTTCTTTTTTAGGTTATATTTTACATGTACCACACACAGAACAAAATATTTTTATTAGCATTTTGACATTTTATTGGATATTTTACCCCTTTTTAAATGTTATGACATCATTATGATTCAAATAAAAAACCTAATATGGCCGAATGAATGTGTCCCCCTATTTCTGGGCTGCATATCAAATTAAATTTTAACATTTTAAGTGTGACTGAGCAAAATAATATTTACATAAAAAAAGCTATAATGCTATCATTCATGCATTACAAATTAAACAGATTCTACTTCATTCAAAGTCTAATAATTTCACTCATTGAAGGATTGCGAACGATAGCATTGTCTAGCCGCCTAACTAAAAGTTATTTTTTGAAAATTGTCTAATTAAAGTTACTTTTTCAAAACAATTTAAGCATTAACGTATGTTTTCGTTAAATATAAATGATTTGGTCAAACAAAGAGAGATAACTTTGCATTTTTGGTTAGAATAGCTCATTTCATAATAGAAAATAACGGAAAGCAAACATTTTAAAACACCCCCCCCCCCCCCCCCCCCCCCGTGAAACAAAAATTACTTTTGAGGGGTTTTATATATTGTTATTAAGCATACTTATTTGTTGTTTCACGGGGGGAACATATGTCTACAGACTGAAATACATTCCAATAAATAATTATGCTTTGTATATTTTCGAAAAATAATTAATAGATATGAATTAGAATGAAATTTTACTTTAATATGTAACGTAAACATGTGATTGTTAAGTTTATACCCATATCAGCCGCTAAATAATATTTTACTCATAGAGAACAATTTTAATGAAAGTTTTTTTGATCCCCCGTAAGCAAAACTTTTGTTTAAAAATTAAGAATTTGACTACAAATTTTATTTTGATATAAATCAATTAGGATTTGGTAATACTTTTTAGTAGATACATTTTTTTTGAGTATCGTACAGAACTTTCGAAATATTAGGATGCTTAATGTAGGCGGGAAACGGGCGTTAGCGTTCATAAAGGAAGACTTTTAAGTAATTGCAATAATAATAATTGCAAGTTTTTATATAGCGCTTTTAAAATTGCCGAAGCATTTCTCAAAGCGCTTTACAATTATTACCCCAGCAGACCTTAAAGCATTCCAGAGCACTCTCAGTGCGGCAGCCGTTAAGGCGCTCAGACACTCACATTCCAACAATATCTTTCACTGTCTATAGCCAGGTACCCATTTTACACTTGGGTGGAGTGAGGAAATACATGTAAAGTGTCTTTCCCAAGGACACAACGTCGACTTGTTGCGGCCAGGATTCGAACCCACAACCTTTTGGTCATGAGTCCTGCACCTTAATCACTCGGCTACCGACGCCAAGTTAATCATAAAAGACATAACTGCAACTGTTGGTTTTCACAAGAAATGCTAAGTTATGATAAACATTACTTTAGTTTATGATAAAGGCAATATACATTTAAACCTCGCATAAATTCACACAAAACACTTATTTTTCTTTTTATTCGCGACTTCTGCTTTGTTAGTTTCCGACTTCAATTGTAAAGGTTATTGCCTCACGACCCTATTACAACGCTCTCTTCATGAACGACACGTGTTCGATGTAAATGCAAAGTGACGCAACACCACATCGTATCTGTCTAAGTAATTAAAACACCTTGTCGATTCATTGAAGTATATGTACCCAAAAATTTTATTTTATTTTGATTGTACGCAGCACTACCAAGGTCTACTAGGTAGTTGCACCGACTAAAAAGGACGGGAAATGTCAAAACTAGGCATCACACAAAGCAACAAGTTACAGTAACAGCCACATTTTTATCGTTGGCAATGTATGCAGAAGCTTACGTATATGTCTCAGTAGCTAGAAAACGATCTTGAAATAAAAAATAATAATGTTTTTAAACTCTGTATTGTTATTCCGTTTTCCAGAAGACAGTATGTGGTACAATGACGGAATGTACTTCAGTACGTACGACAATGACAACGATGCATGGGAAAGCAATTGTGGATTGAAATTTCACGGAGGGTGGTGGTATAGCGGTTGTCACTGGGCAAATCTTAACGGGGAATATGGGAACACAAATTATGGCGAAGGGATTGAGTGGAAAGCCTGGAGAGGTCATGGTTACTCAATGAAAGAAGTTAAAATGACGGTTCGTAAACCCTAGAGATGATGACAGTTATATACAAAGTCATCAACCAATCCAGGATCAGTCTTATCTACATGTAAATAAAAAAAATAAACTTAGTTGTTGCTACACTGTTCAAGTCAATTCATTTGTGTATTCAATGCTTTGCTTAATTGTTAGATAATAAAGGTTTTTACTTAAAGAGAGACATTTTCCGAATTTGTAGTCTAATAGGAGTCAAATTCAGTCTCAGCCGACTCAGTCTCCTTTTAATGGCATGTCGTCTGTCAAGCAGTTGGATTTTAAACATTCTAGTCACTTGTTTTAGTTTTAAGAACTTGCGTCTCACCAAAATGAAATAAAACTGATTTCTGAGGTACAGTATCGATCAGATCCAACTTAACACCAGTGTAAACCCCAACTAAACCCTAGGTTTACTTTTGGGGTTTACTTGAGGTTTACTCTGGGTTTATGTTTTGAAAATTGGGGTCCACTCAGGGTTTACTTTGGGTTTACTCTGGAATTGCTTTTGGGGACTACTATACGCATTTTAGTGTGAAGGAGACCCGTCTTTTATCATACTATCTTACTGCCTGTAATTCCTGCCCTTTGTATATTCCGAATACACATATAGTGTCTGCATTTAGGGGTATACTTTTGATCGGGGTTTACACTTTGTGTCCACTCTGGGTTTACTTTGGGTTTACTCTGGGGGGTTTTCTGGGTAATTTCTAGTAAACCCGGAGTGAACCCAGAGTAAACCCAGAAAGTATCAACACGTAAAAGCAAGATTTAGTTGGGGTCTAGTTCATTTACTTTTATAAATTATATAGAAACCTTGCAAACTTTTTAACCTATTATTTCAAATAATTTATCCATTTGGAGAGTTTGAGGACTACCTCGCAAATGTATCATTATCATTTGGGTACTTTTCATGCCGTTTGCAATGCAAAATCACAGTACACTTTATATTTGTAGTTGTGCAGTAAAATCTGAAACGTTAGAAACATGTAAACACCCATTCTCCGCAATGACTTAAACAAAACATATTAATTAAAGACAATCATTTTTGCAATAATTTATGGTATTTCATGCAATTACATATATATTTAAAATAGTTGAATGAAATACACACAAACTGCTATCAAACGTCGAGAATATTCATCGCACGCAAACATGTATATGTCTGAGGATATTTTGGTCAGAAATTGCCTCTTCAATTATGTGTACAAGTATTGTTACATCATTATAATTTTTCATGATTGGATTTCAGCAAATTAAAGTACATGTATATGAATCAACAAGCGGAGGTTTTCTTAAACTAACAGAAGTGATTTGCTTTAATTGATCTTTATCAAATCGTATTTTGATTAAATTTAACATCAGATGTCAAAAAGTCTGAGCTAACAACGACTCTTAATTGAACAGTTTTTATTAGTGTCAGCATCCTTGCTCATATCAAGCAATTTCCTAATAATTTTTTTGACAATTGTCGTTATATTTTGAATGATTAATTTGGCTGAATTTAATTTATTTATTAACAGACATACAGCAAATAAATTCATTATGCATCAGACATTAACATAGATACAAAAAAAAAGTGACTTCAGATTTTTTTAAATGCAGGGCATACAGTACATGTATTATACAAGACGTGTAAATATACGAAATGTGTTTCCAATGAACAATAACAAATATTGATTGATTTGTTCAAACAACCAGTTTCAATTCTTCTGTTGTAAAGGTGGCATCTTCGATTATCAAAAGAAAAAGAATAGTTCATTCTTCTTTTCAGCTGAACACTCCATAGTCTCCAGAGATCTGGATGTGATTTGCATTAAATGTGGTCACGTGACTGTAGTCGTCTTCCTCTGTGACTTGCTGTTGGACGTATTCATAATCCGACTGTACAGAGAGCTCGATATGGTCTTCATGTAAATGGTTATAAATGTCATTTCCTTCCTCCTCATCGTTGCTCATTTCATTGCAAGTTGGATTGGAGTTCATACTTTCCACTGATTTTTCCCCGTTTGATATATAAGTTCTGGTACTAAGAGAGCAAAAGTGTAATACATTTTACGTATAAAATACACGATGAGTAGAATACGGCTATTCAATAAATAGCATCGATAGTAGTTTGCGCTTGGTGGAAAAGTATAAAAAATATAAGTATTTAGTAAACTAAAAAGCAGCAAATCAATAAATGATATAGCGTGCTAATGATAAACAATAACAGAGTAATTAGGAATTTTCTATATTAATGACATTTTATTTCTCTTGATCTGCCAGATTGTAGTTCTCAGGGACAAAAATGTATTCGTTTAATATAAATGAACATGTATTTAACAAAATAATAAAGTAAACTACCTAAGAAATTGTTCAAAATGCATTTGTTTGCTGTGTCATATGTTATGTGTTACCTTAATCCAGATTGGTTTCTTAACCGATTTATGATAAAGTTTAGTGCTCCACAAAAAGCTATTCCCAACAAAAGTCCGATTACTCCACTACCTATAACAACGCCAGAGTTATGGTTCCCGACTGTATCTGTTTAAATTAGAAAAAGTAGATGGCAGTAAAAAAGTTCCTAATAAAAAAAACATGATATGGAATGTCTTGTTGTTATAATTCCTTTTTAATCCATTTTTTTAAATATTCAATGATTCTGTAAAAGAAGTAGGTTAAATTGACGAGGGAGGAGGGGGGAATTCATGGATTTACAATGTAATTTAGAAATTAACGTACATGTATTTAAGTTAAGCTGACGAAAATGAAATCAAAGCAATAGCCTTGACTTACATATAGTCACATTGCAATATCTGAATTAATGTGAAAAAAAAATATCTGTTTAAATTTGAAAAAGTAGATGGTATTAAAAAAGTAGATTAAATTGATTAAATTAAGTATATCTATCGTACTGAAATTACACATGTAAGTTGACAAAAATGAAATCAAAGCAATACTTACACTTACATATACACACATTGCAAAAGCTGTACTTATTTGGAAAAAAACAACAACAAATCATTGAATATCTAAATCAAAACCATTTTGAGTCGCTTTCATCACTGGATGAAATATCTGGTTTCAGCGCTGCGGAAACCCTTTGGAAACTCTGCGGAAACTTAAGGTTACTTTAAGTTTCCGACAGGTTTCAGCACGGAAACTTCAAGTTTCATTAAGTTTCTGCAGTGCTGAAACTTAGGCTGTCCATGAATCCAAATGGTTTCCGCAACGGAAACTTACTGAAACTTGAAGTTTCTGCATAGTTTCAATCTCAATATACGTTTGGGATACATATTGTTTACAAATGATTTCCGCGACGGAAACTTACTGAAACTTGATGTTTCTGCATAGTTTCAACCTCCATATACAATTGGGAAACATATTGTTTACAAAGGGTTTCCGCAACTGAAACTTACTGAAACTTTTTATATTTTTGCTTTCACAAAAGCTGAGCAAGGTTTCTACTTTATATAAAAACAAAACAATTTCAAACAGTTCCAAATTTATTTTGTTCAAAAATCTGAAATTGTGTCCAATAATAAATAAAATATAGCCAAGATACAATAATGGAGAAACATCCATATGGCAATTCCCTTATTAGGGACTTTTATTTAAAAATGATAAAATTGCACAAGAAAAAAACCTCCCATAGAAATCTTTACTTTTGTATGTTTTTTCATCTCGATTAAATTCCTATCAAATCTCCCTTTAAAAATGCAACAAAGATCTTACTTTTTTAAAAATATGAATGCAATTTACAAAATAACTGCACGTACATGAATAAACAAAGAAAACTTCACTGTTACATGAACATGATACACTTGTCTCAATTTGTTTTGAACTACAATGAATATGTACACCATAAAATATTTTTGAAAAGTCTAAAGTATCCATCTTTAAAAAAAAAATACACTACAAGATAGTAGTTGACTATAGAGGTATTACCCAGATTTGATTTGAATATGTCAATAAATTCCAAAATGAGGTCAAAGTGACCCACTTACAAGTTGGGATAAACCTTTTCTTTGTTAGTAATATAATCTAATGTTTTACAATAGAACAGGATTTGATATCATTTTTTTGATAATCCATTAAGTCCAAAGTGAACATTTCATTTCCACCCATGATGTACCAACTGATCAGATTTTAATATCATAAGCCTGTCAGTATTTAATAGATGACCCAGAGGGAGATATGAAAAGCTTGTTGGCCAATAAAAAGCTAACAATGGAGCAGTCTGTCAAATCATGTGCAAAAATATGATGTACACATTTAATTAATTATGCTGATTGCAACACACTTCATTCCTGATGAATAATATTCTTTACACACGGTTTACCTTCCTACATTTCAATACTTTACCTACATTAATATTTTTAAATCCAAGACATGAAGTAAAATATACATTGTTTATATATGACAAGTATTACTACATGTAGCATAAATGTATAAAATACAAAGTATCACACAGATCATTCACCTTACAATTCTCATCAATACCAGCATTTTACTTATGATATAAAAGCTAATTCCAATTATATATTAGTTACACAATACAGATTAAAATAAAACCCACATGGAAACAACTTTCCATCCAAGTAATTTTGTTAAATAAAAATTGTAATACATCGGGTATATGTTGTCTTTATATATTTTCATATACGACATAATTGAATATTGTTTGGTGTATTTTATCATTTCTATGACCCATGCATTCATCTCCTAATGCAGTGTTTTTACATTTAAGATTGGTTTCTTAATTTTTCATATATTGCTGCAAATAAAAACTAAGTTATCAATAAATGTTTAAAAAAAGAAAATGAAAAAAAAAAGTAGTTAACACTTATCAACTTGGAGGTGTGAGGATATATGTTACATGGAGTCTAATATTTTATGCAATATTTGCAAATATAACAAATTATTTAAGAAAATGAAAGTTAATATCTGCAAGGTCTAATCAATCATTTAATAAGTCAAAACCATGTGATTTTCTAAGATTCTAGCTTACAGACAGACATTGTAATATACTGGTATTTGATCATATAAAAAAAGTACTTTTATAGTTTATAGGTTTTTTGAAATGAGAATACTTTACAGTTAAAAAGTCTTGTTCTGCAGAGGTTTAGTCGGGTCGTAGAGATGTGTCCATTCGAATCAATAAGGAGTGTCCTTGGCTGTTGTTGATGTAACCCGAGTCGTAGTTTATGGAAATAGGCCTTTTTGGGGGACTTTCGAGCATTGTCCAGACCGGCGAAGCACTTATATGATCACATCATGGCTACAGCAGACTTAGTAGTTCTGGACAGTGGTAGCATTAAAATTCTTCTTCTTGCGATGAACTTGTTCGTTTCACTGGGCTGTACTTTATGTGTTCTATTTATCTTAAACATGAATAATAAAGTTTCATTTAGATTTTTAAACAATAAACATAAGTCATTCAGCCTAACATGTAATAAAAGCATTCTGAATAAAATTCTGAATACAGAAGCTACTATGCAGTTGCCAGTTGCTGTTTAAACTATGTCATATAATGACTACAGTAGTATCTGGTCTAAAATGTTTCATTTTATGTTTGAAGCTATGTTATTTTCATTTTGATTCAATTATTGTTTGTTGAACGATGGAAAAACTTATCAACAATAAGTGTGTTTTACCCCCCCCCCCCCAATCATCAACCTCCTTTTCAAGAACTTAGACCTGGATTTCCCAAAAATTACTACAGTAAATTATAGCGAGCGAAGCGAGCTCTAAGAACCAGTGTGCGCGGGAAAAAGAACGAACTAAACCTACAGTTCATCAAACAAAATTTTTTGTCTACGTCCCATAATGCTCTCTAATGTTTTCACCCGTGGTGCTATGCCAAAAATGGCCGACTTTTAACTCGTAATTTACAGTGACTTAAAGTTTGAAGACACGTTTTGAGTACCGCATATGCTTTGGCGAGACTCAAAAGATTTGTTACATGCTTCCATACCTCCGTATTGAGTCGAGAAACGTAAACAAAGACGAACAAAGTTATGGATGACGTCACAGTGCACTCGCGCTATATTTCCCGCGATAAATTTAGAGGTGGATCAAACATCTGTAATGCGTGTACTAGCTATTTCAGTATAGACTGCGATACCCGCCTCATTGACGTATGATTTATTTTTAATTTTTTTAATATAGAGATTTTATGTATATATATATTAGCAAGAGCCATACTGTACTTTACTGTCATATCGATCCATTTTTAAGCTAATTGTGCCTGCATGAGTAGGGAGGAAATAAACAATAGGACATTTTGAAATAAATAAAAAGGAATAAAATGAAAAAAAAAACAGTTAAAAAAATTATGTAGATATTGCATATAGTCAGACCATTAAATTTAAAAGTGGGAAATTACACACCTACAAACAGGTACCGGTCTCCCGATCTCTCTCTCTCTCTCTCTCTCTCTCTCTCTCTCTCTCTCTCTCTCTCTCTCTCTCTCTCTCTGGGAAGGGGGTTGCGCTGTATGTATCATAACCATTAAAATTAGTACCTTTGGCATACTTATTGTAGAGCAATACTCTCTCAAAAATTCTTTGACGCTCGTTGATGCAAGGTATGTGTAATTCTTGCTGCGCTCGCCAGAACGGTAGCACCGTAAAACATATTAAACATCCAACACATGTATAAGTTAATGGTGAAAATAATCAATTTCAAAGCAATACCTTGCGTTCACATCGTCCAGCTGGTCAAAACATTCACCCGAATCACCGAACAGAGGATGCAACTAATCACCGGAAACATTGACTTTGTATGCTGTCAATGCTGAAAAAGAAAAACGTGAAAAATTTCATTTTCCGGATTTTATTAATAAATTTGTTTCGTTCCATTTAGAGTTTGTAAATTGTATAATGTGCGAAAGATTCATTGTTCGTCTTGTTTACCAACCAAGCATTCATATATAAGGGACGTTTATATAATTATATAATTATGTGTATACCCTGGATAATCTTGATTATCATGCATATAAAGTTGGTTAATGGTTAACTTGGTCAAAACGTATATTTAAAAGAGACACGGTAATAAAAATTAAAACTCCGAACAAAGTTTGAAAAAATGACGCCATCTTGATTTGATCATGTTGATGGCGCGAGATCTCGTTTACAAATGAGAGATAAATTAGAGCCTTGAACATGTTATTGGGAGTATCTATATTGTGAATTAAGTTACCTTGACATGAGTTCTTCGTTCCTGCATTATCTCCTTGTTATAGAGGCTATTAATGCTTCTCAATTCTCCATTTTACAACAGCACCTTCTTGTCCATTTTAACCTTCGCTCGGAATCATAAAGTGCGCCAATACTGACCAATCAGAACCCGCTAAATCTTAGAAAAGTGCATCTTGGGATATTTTAAAATGAATGATGTTTAATCAAAATTATCATTTTTTACCGAATAGTATACTTTTTACATGTATATTTATTTTAAATAAGAACTGTTTGAGTCAATATTTCCTGGTTAAATACGACAAAGTATTGGCGTGTGTTTGTTACCATTGTATTTGTAACACGTGATTAACCAAAAAAAAAATGGCCGACCGTTTGTTTACAAATGTCTAATGAAATTAAACAAGTTTTAATGAGACATATGTATCAGATTTTGTCTTTAACTATATTTTATTTACATGTACTGATGATTTTGCCAAACTAAATATGATAGAGCCATATATAGTTTACTGACAAGTTAGTCTTGACTTGTCCAATTTTCACCGCGATTCTAAGCACGGTCATATTCTTATTCAAAATATAGAGGTGTGAAAATATTATGTTCATCACAGAGCAGGTTCTGCATGAACACACAGAAATCACAAATATAATTAGATGCCGATCAATTAACGGGGTCCGGTTAACAGCGTTCACCCGTACGGTGAATTTACAACTACGATGAATTGATGGCGCGGCAATTATTTTACAGTTACACATGTGCACTGATTGGTCATGCGATGAACAGTACGTTAAGAATACTTATGAAATTAAAATACAAACGCGTTAAACAAGCCGGGAAGTAAGATGTACACGTCGGACTGATATATAAACAAAATATAATTTTAACTATTTGGTATACTTTCTACATCAAATGTATACGAATGTATAATCAAATTTTAAAAATGGGATTAAAATCACGTGCACCACATGGCTAGTGCTGGATTTGAAACTGATTTTGTAATATAACGTATAACTTCAGTAAAATTATAAATAATGCTTATTATATCTTATAACACAAACATGTGCATGCTTCATAAACATGTATCAATATCTGAGTTTACAGTACAGAAAGTAAATACAAAGTATAGAAATGCACGAATAACATAGGCGTCGAACCGGGGGGTTTGGGGGGGGTTGGGGGGGGGGGGACTTAGTGCAAAGTTAGACTTAACCAATAGGCATATAGAGCCCCCCCCCCCACTTTTTCTCGCCGGAAATGTAATTGTTCCTAAATTTACCTTGAAAGATTGAGAAGTTGGAGTAATAGGCATACTAGCCCCCCCCCCCCCCCCTTCCCCCCTCCCCCCCCCCCGACACGGATTAGGATTTCATGATTTTGGGGGGAAAAATTGGGTAGGGAAATTTATTTTCAGAAGTATATAGTATAGGTATACCCCCCCCCCCCCTCCCCACGGATTAGGATTTTGGGAATTAGGGTTTTTCCTCAATATTTCTGAGGATTAGTCTAGCCCCCCCCCCCACTTTCAATTTGCTTCCGACGCCAGTGAATCATGATACAGTCATACATGCAGTAAAGTCTGAAATGCATGTAAATAATTAAACAATTATCATATTAGACTCAAACTCCAAGTGGGTTTTACTGTTATTATCAACTGTAGAATTTTTTTAAAACAAATTCCTGTGTACATGTGTTGGCGTGGTATTAAAAAAGAAATGAATTAGCTCTAAACTTCAGGTTGTACGAATATTTGGTACGATTTGTAAAAATTTACAACGACTTTACCTTAATTTGCTTGCTTAATTAGTTACTGTACCTCAAGGTTCATTCAAATGATAACTAAATGATTTAAGAAGGAGTCTTACAAAATAGGTATATTAATTTATTTTACTAAATAATTATAATTTACTTATCAGTTTTACTAACTCAGGTACACACATATTGAAAAAAAATTCCCGCCGGGCTCCAGTTATAAACTCACGCTTCGTACTGTGTATATGTTATGTAACAGTCTTTTGTTCACTCCTGACAGAAAAAAACCCTGCAATCCACACAGAAAATACAGGAAAATCACAGAGGAGGTCACCTGGACAAAGAATGTATACACATGTATACACGTGCCCGAGTACCTAAGATTAATGATTTCATCATATGCATTAAACAAGATGAGACATCAGTTTTTCTTTTCAAATTCAATTAATTACTTAGTAAGGTTCTTAATCGCCTTATTTGCCATATTTGAAGATAGTTACATGTATACATATAGTTTCAGTCACGCTGAAACCTTACTATACATTTTAGTATGTACGGATTCATTATCATTAGGCTAGAATTAAACTTAAACCTGTTGAAAATAAATGATATCACTTTTAAACTCAAATCAATTTTAGTAATAGTTTCAGCAATGCGTAAACCATTTGGAATCTTAACTTAAAGTTTCAGCATACTGAAACCTAGCGGAAATGTTCTGAAACTGATAGATATTTCAGTAATAATTTACACAACTTTTCACATGATTCAAATTTAGTTTCCGCATTGCGGAAACCATCAGGAATCTTAACTTAAAGTTTCAGCATACTGAAACCTAGCGGAAATGTTCTGAAACTGATTGATATCTCCATAATAATTTACACAACTATTCACACGATTCAAATTTAGTTTCCGCATTGCGGAAACCATCAGGAATCTTAGACTAAAGTTTCTGCTGACTGAAACCTAACGGATACTTGCTGAATCGATATAATGGTTTCCGCATTGCGGAAACTATACATGAAACTTCAACTTCAAGTTTCAGCAAGGTTTCCATATAGTTTCAGTTTTGCTTAAACTTGATTTTTCATCCAGTGCATATTTTCTACAATATTGTAGAAAATGGGACGGTAGTGATTGTTGACATTAGTCCTCATTAGATGGACATTTAAAGTAGAAAGAAGGAAAATGTGTCTATATACATATGTTACATCATTTCGGTGCCATGGGTCGAACAAATAAATTGATTTCGTCAATATCAAAGTGCCAGTTATTATCTATTACTCGCGCAAATATCTTTTATCGATTTTCTTATTACCGTCAGTTTATCAAATTTTGAGTATCAAGTTGTTCTATTATATAGCATCTAGATCCGGTTGACATATATTTTTGATACACGTATTATTAAAAAAAAATTGTAGCACTCATTTTAAACACATTCTGTTATAATGATTACTAAGTATTCAAACATCCTTTTCAATCAATGGTTGATATTGACACCTTTAATTGTAAATCGTTATAAAAAGGATTTATTCATAATTGACTTGTTTTAATTCAATAAAATTTCCACATAAAGATGTGATGGTTAATCCTTCTATGATCACAATCGCCAAAATTAAAAAACAAGCTTTGTGGGTAGGATTAAAAATAACCACGGGTTCAAAGCGCGGATCGAAATGCATGTAGATAAAGTCAAAGAGCTCTTCCAGCTTTTATCCATAGATTACATGTACTACAAATCAAGATATGTTTGTTATGTTATACTTTTTGTTTCTTTGTTTATCTGTTTTTGTTTTAACTTTTTTATTGCCTCGTTTCGTTTTGTTTTGCTTTTCTTTGTTTCCTTTTTTTCTTGGTTCTTTTTGCATTTAAGAGAAAACTAAGAACCACAACACTTAAATATAAGTCGTGATTTTAACTTCAAATGATATCACATATCACATTCAAAAGAGCTAGCAGATGCATAATATAACAATATACCAGCCTTTTTAATGTGTACGTCTTCACAAAGATCTGACATACACTCCTTGCAGATTTTATGTATTTTATCCAACAAAATACGACCTAACATATATAGAATAAATTGTTGGTATATCGGTCCTAAAATCAAGATTAAAACTAAATATTGAGAGAAGTACCTGTAAAGTACCAAACTCATTTAATTTAGATCAAGAGTTGCTTAACTGAGCGCAAATAATTTTAGTTCAACTGATAATTTGAAAAACAAAAAGATAAACGCAAAAAGAAGCCTACCCCCCCCCCCCCCCAAAAAAAAGGTGGGGGACAACAAAAACAAAAAACAAAAACCCCCCCCAAAAAAATTAGTCAAAGGTTGATTGATCAGGTGGTCCTTTAAAAAAATCAAAGGATTTCACTTAGTTACTTTAAATCAAATGAGGTATATTAAAATACCGTTGACACGCGTGTCCACCACCATCATGTGACCAGCACACGTACAGACCCCAGTGATTACATTACACATACCATTTGGAGTGGCCACTGAGCGTTGTAAAGCGTTCTCACATGATTCGTTCAGTCCACGCTCTGTTTAAAAAAAAGGTCATTAGTTTTAATAAGCAATCATGTAATTTCAGAATGAATCTCTGCCATTCAGTCAACTCAGTGTTAACTGAATGGTCTGGAAATGTGACTGAATGGCATTGCTATGCATTCAATCACATTTCATTTACCTTTCAGTCACATTTTGGTTGACTGAATGATTCATTATATAATTTCCAATTATGATACATATAGATATTAGAAAAAATACATGTTGAATATTGGTTTGCTCTTTCGCATTGTTTACAGTTGAAACATAGTTCGCCTAGTGTACGAGCTGTATAAATCAAAGTACTAAAAGTACTGAAAAGCGCTTAGCCTGGAAGAAAGCGTTTAAATTATATCGATTGAATATGAAAATACTTGTAAAGAATCTTATTGTTCGTTAATGAGAAACATGCACTTACTCAAAATTCTGAAATGATGTAGAATTTCGATATGCCTCAGTTAGAGAATGCATAATTTTTCAAAATGATTAATGCATGCTGTCGTGTTACAGTGAAAACAAAATACTGATGACTTTTAAAAAAAAAATATAATAAAAGCATTTCGCAATAAATGTAAGTGTATCTTTATTTTTGAAGCATAGAATGATTTATCCATTTGACTGTACAGTCAAATTTTCAAATTTACAATATAACACTCTGCCTGAAAGCATGTAAAAAAGTTAATGCTTGATTTTAAAATTTTAGCAATTTCTGGAAATGGAGATCATTTGTAGTGATTTTATAATGATATTGCTTGTTAGCTTTAACCAGATTTCGCTACTGTTTAGCAGTTCTACAATGTGCATGCTTCTTGTGAAGAAAATATAGTAAAAAAAACAGATTATCGCCAATAACAACGATCAAATGATGATTAATATTCTTTTATGTTTATTTGATAATTTTCATCATTTCTTTGTTTAAACATCTGACAACTCCCCCCCCCCCCCCAAAAAAAAAATGATGAAGACCAGGCTTGGGGTATTGCTAAATGTAATGGTAATGCATTACAATGCATTACATGTTTTCAAAGTAATGCTAGTAATGTGTGATGCCTCAAAATTAGCATTACAAGTAATGCTAATGTAATGCATTACTTTCCAAAATCTAGTGTAATGCTGGCATTACATGGCATTACTTTGCATTACTATGCATATTTATGCATGTTCACTTAAAAAATGTGATGAATAAATGAATAGTTGAAATTGAATTTGATTATATTTATTTTTAAAGAAGAAAGAAATAATTCTTATTGAGAAAAAAATGTTTTAATTGTACATGTTTTATTTAAAAAGGTTTTTTTAAATTCATTTTTGAATTGTTTATATATTACTAAAGATAACAGCACAATTTCATAACATTTTTAAGAGTGTTGTTATTAAGAGTTTTTAATCATTTAAACAATTTACTCCAATTTGGCAATTAGTTTGCACTTCAATAAGAAATGTGTCAACAACACACTATGCCCCCAGGATAATCTTAGTATCAAAACAATCTATTGTTATAAGAAGTGCTAAACACCCCAATCCCCCTCCCTTCGCTATGTCACAATAGAATAGGAGACAGACATGCACCTTTAAAAGCAAAATGAATGCACTGTCCATCCATGATGAAAATCAATATCACTTCCAATATTATAACCTATTTGAAAATAATCTTACTTTTTTCTCTCTCTTTCTCTCTGTCTCTCTCTCTCTCTCTCTCTCTCAAGTATATTAATTATACTGTACATTAGTTTGGACTGATAGAAAATACAAGATTTATGTATTTAATCTATTATTGCACTTAATATATCCTAAGATAAAGATCGTCAAACAGTATTTTCCAGTCTAAGCTTTGTCTGCTCCTGCAAAACATTTATTTAGTATATAGCCCGGAAGATGGATGCATTTAAAAGATGAACCCTTTGAAACTTCGATCATAAAGTGCAACAGCAATCTTTTGTCTTAAAGTGTCCTCCGTAAAAAGAAATATGATTAAAATATATTAAGAAATATAACTGGGAAAAATCATCTGTTTATAAATTAATAAAATTAAGTGTCCAAAATTATAAAGATTTGTGTAATCTGGGGATATATCTATATGTAGCTTTTAAAAACCGCAACATTATTTCATAAATTGCTTTTGTTACGCATGTTTTCCTGTGTCTCTATTTCATATCTGATATTGTATCATGCCAAATGTCTATAAATATCATTTAACTTATGTAATATGTTGTTCATATTGCCACAATATGATTATATATTGAGCAAATAAAGAATGTCTCTTGTTTATTCATTGAATTTGAACCTGATATTGAGCATGAAGCTGTAGATATGTTAAAGAGTGTTGTATATTTGAAACATTTGCAAAAACTCTTTATAAGCTTTACTTTTAAAAAAAAAGTAATGGTAATGGTAATGCATTACTTTACTCATGTAATGGTAATGTAATGCATTACTTCAAGAAAATCAAGTAATGGTAATGGTAATTTAATGCCCAAATTCATGAAGTAATGGTAATGTAATGCATTACTTTACAATGTAATTCGCCCCAAGCCTGATGAAGACTTAAACATACAGTGGCAAATTAAGATACCAAAATTATTGCAAAATAAAAAGCCAAAAAGTTTTGACAAAAGTAAGATAATTCTAATCGCATTACAATTCTGCCTTCCAGGAAATGCTACTTATTCTTCAAAATATAAGCTTTGGTATTCGAACAATGTTTCTAGCCTCATTTTACAATACACCATGCAAAGACCACTTATGTATTAACATTACTGGGTGTTAAAATATCAAAATGGAGTCGCTTCTTTTCATTCAAGCATCAAATAAACGGTCTCTTTTAGGGTATATTTTAGGGTATATCATTGAATTTGATGAAGTCTAGCTCACATCTCATCAGACGTAAAAGTATCGTGTTTTTAACAAGTTTTATTAAAAGGATGTTGTCATGGACGCTTATGCAGAAGCCACAACAGTATTTCACCTTAGGTACACGTCAAAACCTAGCTGAGGCAAAACCATTCCCGAATTCTTCTTCGAATTTGGGCCGTTTTCGCCTGCAACAGGGGCTACCTTTTTATGAGATGAAAAAAAAGTGTAAGATGTCTGACTATTCACGTTTTGTAATAATGCGAGTTAGGTCATTTTTTGTTTTTTATGGGAGAAGGGGTGATAAGTTCTTGGCTTTTGAACTTGTGCTTTTCAAGAACACGTGTAACTTCGACGTAAACAAACTCTCCTGCCTTGCTGGATGTACCTGTGTTTTTGCTACTTAATTGTAGAAGAAGTGTTGTTTTAAAAAAAATATCAAAAGGATTTTCTCTGAAGTTTGTTTTGAATTTGTAACTTGTATCTAAAGATGCCCATTTATGGTAGGAATAAGTAATAATCTTTAATACTGTAGTGAAACCTGGAATACATACAAGGTCTGCCGGAAAGGCCCGAGAAGTCGCCATTGGATGGAAGAACTGTTTTCACCAGCGTATCAGAGGTCTTATTAAAGAAAACTCGTAGCCATGTAATAGGGTACGGGTTCTTGTAGAAAAATTGAACTCATATAGATAAATTTTAGTATATTTTCGACATTATCAAGCAATATTAAATTGGCAAGAAGTTTCATTTCATATATACCAATATAATGGGTACAGTTATCACATAATACGCGAATTCATTCAAATATCCAATAATTATATTTAATTCGTAGCAATGTCGAATCTTATACATCACTTTCAATTTTTACTGTTACTAAGTGTTTTTATTACTGTGTAATTTATCCACACTACACATAAATCAAATCATCAATAAAATCATATTTGCAAATTAAACGAGGTTAGCTGGTATCACTTTATGAAGATTATTACATATATTTACTGTAGTTTTTCAAGTAACTCGACAGTTATATTTTTTTTTAAATAAATAATAATCAAACGATTGGATTTGAATAATTATAACATTACATATCAATGCAAATTGATAGAAAAATATTCCTGAAATATTGCAAACCGAAAACAAAGCCTAAAATAATGTTAATAAAATGCAGCACATCTTATCGTGGAAAAGGTGTTAATCGAAAAATTTCATAAACGTAACAAATTACAATCAAAAACACTTAAAACCTATTGATATTGTAGAATTATTCCAATTAATAATAAACACCTAAAACACAACTTAATGCATGTAAGATCCATTTTTTTCTCGAATCATCATATTGCCTTTGGAGCACCTGTATCTGATATATAATAATGACATTTAAATGAAACTTATTGTTAATTTAATACTGGTAGAACAAATGCATCTTCATGCAGGATAATTTGAAGATAATTAAGTTTTCCCTACTGCATAGTTATTATATTTCCAGAGTACGACTTCTCCAGCATACATCCGCCAGTAGGTGGCGGTATACAGAAAACGCAAAAAAGAAAGTGGAAGTAGGTTTAGAAATCTGGCGACAAAAAGCGCTGCATCTATGCTTAGCCATTTAAAAATGATAAAACTGACCCTTAATTGCACTCTTTAGTTACGATGTTTAAAATGCCAATTTATGTATGTATCTGTCTGTCTGTCTCCCTGTCTGTCCGTCTTTCTGTGCGTCACACATCCATCTTCAGATTTCACAGATAATTCAGTGAAAAATTGCATAACATTACCTGGTTCACAAGAGTCCGTGTTGCGATGGTACACATGCCCTGTCTTACACTGACACATCCCACTTATCTCGTTGCATGTGGAATTGAAACTAACACATTGTTGGTCTCTTACACAGCTCTCGCCTATGTTACGGTCTGTAATAAAAGAACAATTCATAGTTTGCAACATTAAGGTGTACAAATAAACCCATTTCAAAAAACAAAAAAAACAAACAAACTGATCTAAAATAAATGTGTTTTTGTGTTTTCAAGAGAGTGAGAAAAGTTCTTAAAATCGGAAAGGTGTATTTAGCTACTAAAATTAGGTACACATAACTAGCTACAAGAGTAAGATAGGTTCTTTTGACTAGCTATTTGTATCATGTAGAAGGTAGCTACTATAGAAACGATTTTACTTTGCGTCGAAATAGAAACTGAGTATAATTATGTACAACAAAGTAAGGTTGCTGATAATTATCTAAATGTCTTGAACAATCTTACCGTGAACATACTCTCCTGCACAACCAATGGTAATGTTAAAATGGGTATTGCTATAATTCCCACAGGCTTTATCTCGCACAAAACTATATGAAGATGATACAAAATAAATCTCCATCCTCGCTATTTCATATTTCTTTTCCATTTCGTGCGATATATTTGGATTAATTGAAACTATTGAACAATCAATCTGACACTTCTTAGAATCACCTACAAAGATAAGTGATTAATAAATAAAGACGAAATACTGCATACAGTAAAACATGCTTATAACGAAGTGCCAGGGACGGGTGGTTTTACTTTGTTATAAACGGAATTTGTTATATCCGTCAAGTTTACAACATGTAATAAAGTCACGGGGAATTAAAATTACTTCAATTCACTATAAGCGTGTTTGCTATAACCGTGTTTTACTGTATATTTTTTTCCAGCGTGTATCCAATTTCCGCTTTGTTCGCGACGATATCCGATTAGCGGAAAATAAGTCAGCGAAAATTTAAAACAAAGTTTTGATCTTGTAATAAAACTTTCTCTCTGCTTTAAAACAAAAAGATAGGTAAAAATACGGTAAACTACGAAAGCCGAGAAGGATCATTCGAGATTCGAGATTCAAAATACGAGATTCGACATACGAGATTCAAGATTCGAAATTCGAGATTCAATATCTAAATTAACCAATCAAATCAAGGATATGAAACCTGTATCCTAGCAACATCAAACTGTTCTAAATAAAGATCATTCGTACATGCTCTTTCCTACAAATAAATATCTTAATAGCTCTTATATAGTGGCTATAAAATGGTTAAATTAACATTGATAAATTAACCCCACACAGTATAAACAATTAAATTAATGATAACACTGTGGACTTTGCGAATCTATGTAATTTTGTTTGTCCTGTATGTATTTTATACACGAACCATTTTAACCCGTTGTGTATTCGCCCCAACTGTGTAAAAATCGGCTCGTGAAGAAAGATTTGTTTAATCTAAATCTAAATAATTAAAACTGAGGTTCAAATAATCGACATGTCAAAATTTAGGTGATGATACAGTTTTAAACCATAGAAGATATAATGATTTACAACCACAACGACAACAATCCAGATATGAAGAGTGTATTGTAAGGTATCAATGCCATTGCCAATATGAGAGAGAGAGAGAGAGAGAGAGAGAGAGAGAGAGAGAGAGAGAGAGAGAGAGAGAGAGAAAAAGAGAAAGAGAGAGAGAGAGTCGATGTAATGGTGCGCTAACACCGTTGAAATTAAAGCTTGCTAGTTGGTCTCTGCCCTACCCTAGCTACCTCCTCTCTTTCCCTTTTCTCCTTTAAGAGGTTTAATTATTGTCTATATATCCTTGTATCAAATCAAATCAATTTCAAATTCTAAATCAAAATTGAATTTGACACAACAAAACTCTCTCTCTCTCTCTCTCTCTCTCTCTCTCTCTCTCTCTCTCTCTCTTTGTTGCGTCAAATTCAATTTGACTTTAAGATATTGTTCACGGTTCTAATTTGCGTTAAAACATGACGGGGAAAAAACTCCTGATAAATGGTAAATAATATTTTCACAATCAAACGTATGTCATAACTATTTATGTTTAACTGATAACAAAATTTGGGAAAATAAAAATCAATATAGACTTTGTAAATATTTAGAACTGCTCTTGATATTGCAAAAAGAAAATTAACGATGCTCGCTCAAATACAATGCAAATGGATAATATCGAATGTTGCAACGTTTGACATGATAAAAATTGGAAAAAAAATCAAAAGAATATTGGTCATAATACCTTATGGTGATAGTTAAAAAAAATATCCATGGCTTATTAAGTGTTTTAGTTGATGATGTATATTTATTTTTTTAATTAAAATAAACTATCAAAAACTATTTAATGAGAACATTTGAATCTTTAAAAGCCATAAATTTGATTGTAATATCGTAATAAAATACTTAACAGATGAGCCCATTATTAATAAACAAGATTAGCATTGAATAGTATATATTAATCTATTCTTACTTCTGTATAATTTGTTGAAATCATTGTAGTCAAATGCACAGGCTTTATCGCTAGAGTGGAATGAAAGAGCATCCTCAAGACAAATAGACCTAAAATAATATTAAATAAATTTTGAGTTCACAATTTCAGCTATAATTGAGTGAAATAATATAACTGTATAAGAAGACTTAAGTTTAGCTTTCCAGGAATAAAAAAGATTCATGATTTAGCAGATGTTTCTCAGGATGCACTAAAAAACCTTCAGTTTTCATTTGGTCACTTTTAAGTAGCCATTCAGTTACCTTTAAATAATTACCAATCAGTCACCTCAAACTAACGAATAAGTCACCTTTAAGTTACCATTAGTCACATTTAAGTTACCAAGCAGTCACCCTTCAGTGAACAAAATGTTAAAGCTTTATTCTGAGGTGATGGGAATACTGAATAGTAGATAAATAATAACAAAGAACATGATATGAAACCCTAAGAGGTGTACTTGTAAGAAGAAAAAAATCAAATACATAGAACCTACCTCACAGGGACGTCAGTAAATAGCAGAATGGTCATATATGCTATTTTCATGGCATAAACATCTAAAAATTGGAAACACGTTAATTAAGCGGTAGCAATGCAGTTTAAGAAAGGAAATACAAAGTTTAAGCGTACAGTACAACTATACGTATAATATATATATAAGGTTATATTATTGAATAATATATACAAAAAACATAAATTGAACCACCGATTCTCCTCTAATAAACCCAATAAAATGATTTTCGCTTACCTCTTACTAAATAAATCAAAATTATAAACAGCACCTGTGCTGTTATTTAGAATTCTTATATTGTTAATATTTAAATGATTCAAGATCTCTACCATTAGTGAATTAAAAAACATGATATTTTTTTAAAAAGAAATTATAAATTGTAAATATTAAAGCTAAAACAGTTACCGTAAACCAACAACACACTTTCAATTTCATTATCATGCAAAATATATATTTACTTACATGCACAGATACGTCGTGATTCCATTATTTTACTCTGCACAACAGCCGGCTTCAAATGGGAATAGTAATTCACGGAAAGGTCGTTAACCAAAGATCAGTTCAATATTCAATTCTTATATTTAATGCCTCATCAATTGTGTACGTTCCCGGAAGAAAACAAAGTTTTGTTCAATGTTCGAAAATTAATGAACTCGTTTGATTCTTAATTGATATGTTGATGAAAAAATTCATAGTGTACGCAATTAAACAGCTTATTTTATTAAGCAGAGTGGTTTTGGAAATATTGTAGATCTATGCTTGCATTCACTCTATAAAATGTCAAGTTGTTATAGTTATGAGTACTTTGGTCATATCCACGAAACCTGTATATTGGACTTGCATGCATGATTGATATGAGATCGCCTGATTTCATACTTAGTCTACTAACATTACCGTATTGGCATGCTACAGACATTTATGTATAAATATGTGCATTTCAGTCAACTGAATATTAACTGAAACGTCTAGAGGTATGACTTATTTTCACAAATTAGTTATCTTTTAGTCATCTTTTAGTTGACCAAATAGCAAAACTTCATCCTGAGTTTTGTAATAATAAGTATGATTGTTTGTTTAATCTATTTTTGTATTTCTGCAATGTCTTACAAGTTTCAATGATCATTCATTAATCTTAAATTTGGAGATAAGCCTCAATTTATACAAAAGAGATCAAGTCAATTTGTTTTTAATAAATAAATACTCAGTTTGATTGTATTCAATAATCAATGTTTAATATTTAGCTGATTTGAAATGAATATATATTAGGATCAAACAATACCTGACCACAGAACTTAATGATTGCATTTACGACAAAAATAATATATCTCTCTTTATCTCTCTATATCGTGATTAAAACACTAATACTTCCTTTTTCGGTTGTTTGTTAGTGTGGATTTTTACTTTAAAACAGTCAATTTAGTTTCCTTGTTTAATTCATTGGCAAAAAGATTGTATATGCTACATGTGCTTTATCCCATACTTCTACATTTGAAGATAATTAAGTTTTCCCTACTGCATAGTTATGATATTTCAAGAGTACGACTTCTCCAGCATCCGCCAGTAGGTGGCGGTATATAGAAAACGCCAAAACGAAAGTGGAAATAAATTTAAAAATCTGGCGATAAAAATGCTGCATCTATGCTTAGCGCTTTAAATATGATAAAACTTACCATTTCATTGCACTCTTTAGTTACGATGTTTAAAATGTCAATTTATGTATGTATCTGTCTGTCTGTCTCCCTGTCTGTCCGTCTTTCTGTGCGTTAAGTCACACACATCTATCTTCAGATTCCACAGATAATTCAGTGACAAAAATTGCATTACTTTACCTGGTTCACAAGAGTCCGTCTTACGATGGTACACATGATCTGTCTTACACTGACACATCCCACTTATCTCGTTGCATGTGGAATTGAAACTAACACATTGCTGGTCTCTAACACAGCTCTCGCCTATGTTACGGTCTGTTATAGAAGAACAGTTCATAGTTTACAACATTAAGGTGTATTAAAAAAACCCAAAACAAATTAAAACAAAAATAACCAAACAAACAAACAAACAGACTGATCTAAAATAAATGTGTTTTTTGTGTTTTCCAGGGAGTGAAAAACGCATTAAAAGCGGAAAGATGTATTTAGCTACTGGCAATTAGCTACTAGCAACTAGCTACAAGAGTAAGATAGGTTCTTTTAACTGGCTATTTGTATCATGTATCAAAAAGTAGCTACTAGTTTTATATAGTAATTATCTAGAAACGATTTTCCTTTGCGTCGAAATAGAAACTGAGTATAATTATGTACAACAAAGTAAGGTTGCTGATAATTATATAGATGTCTTGAACAATCTAACCGTGAACATACTCTCCTGCACAACCAATGGTAATGTTAAAATGGGTATTGCTGTAATTTCCACAGGCTTTATCCCGCTGAAAACTATAATATGAAGATGATACAAAATAAATCTCCATCCTCGCTATTTCATATTTCTTTTCCATTTCGTGCGATATATTTGGATTAGTTGAAACTATTGAACAATCAATCTGACACTTCTTAGAATCACCTACAAAGATAAGTGATTAATAAATAAAGACGAAATACTGCATACAGTAAAACATGCTTATAACGAAGTGCCAGGGACGGGTGGTTTTACTTTGTTATAAACGGAATTTGTTATATCCGTCAAGTTTACAACATGTAAAAAAGTCAAGGGGAATTAAAATTACTTCGCTGTAAGAGTCAATTCATTATAAGCATGTTCGCTATAACCGTGTTTTACTGTATATTTTTTTTCCAGCGTGTATCCAATTTCCGCTTTGTTCGCTACCTTATCCCATTTGCGGAAAATAAGTCAGCGAAAATTTTATACAAAGTTTTAATCCTGTAATAGAACAATCTCTCTGCTTTAAAACAAAAAGGTAGGTAAATGTATGGTAAAGAGGGTTTAGCTACACGTAACAGGTTTGTAAGTCTCATTGTTTATTTAAAAATCAATGGCTAGCTAATTAAATTGGTCACGTTCCTCGCGTTAACCGATGTCTAATAATACCTGAGCTACTATCACATTAAACGATATATGATTTTCTGATCTATGATTGTTCTATCTCTGAATATAGATTTTTTTGGTAGTTATATCATATGAAAGACATCGTGTAATTTATCTAAGATTTTCATTAAAATTGAGGAGTTAAAAATATATTAGATGCCCCCCCCCCCTACCTCAATTACGTATACATTACAGGTTGAAACAGTTGTGCATGAAGTATTGTTATTCACTTTGACTGTAAAATATCAAATTTGTGTAAGTTCTACAGAACTGTTCAAGGTTCTTATTTGCGTTAAAAACATGACGTGGAAAAAACCTTTTAAATGGTAAATAATATTTTCACAATCAAACGTATGTTATAACTATTTATGTTTAACTGATGATAAAATTGGGGGACATAAAAATCAATATAGACTTTGTAAATATTCGATTCAGAACTGTTCTTTGATATTGCAAAAAGAAAATAAACAATGCTGAAACACAATACAAATAGAAAATATCGAATGCTGCAACGTTTGACATGCTAAAAGTTGAAAAAGAAATCAAAAGAATATTGGTTATAATACCTAATTGGGATGGTTATAAAAATATCCATGGCTTATTAAGTGTTTTAGTCGATGATGTATATTTATCTTTTTTTAATAAAATAAACTATTAAAAACTATTTAATGAGAACATATGAATCTTTTAAAGCCATAAATATAATTGTATTATCGTAATAAAATACTTAGCTGAGAAGCACATTATAAATGAACAAGATTACCATTGAATAGTATTAATATATTAATCTATTCTTACTTTTGTATAATTTGTTGAAATCATTGTAGTCGAATGCACAGGCTTTATCGCTATAGTGGAATGAAAGAGCATCCTCAAGACAAATAGACCTAAATTAATTTTAAATAAGTTTTGAGTTCATAATTTTAGCCATTAATTGAGCTAAAAAATACGGTATAACATGACTTAAGTTTAGCCTTACTAGAATATAAAAGATTCATAATTTAGCAGATATTTCTCAGGATGCACTAAAAGCCCTCTTGTTTTTAATATATCTTATCCTTCCTTTATAAAGAAGGAAAATACAATCCTAAAATACATGTTTGATTTTGTTCCAAAGTAAATAATGATAATTTTTTTTCTCTGTGCACACATTTTGACTGAAGAGGATCCTTGAACTAAAATGTTAACTAACAAATGTAAAAGAAAATAACTAAATGAAAGATCTATAACCAACACAGGACGAAAAACCATCTTTAAGCAAGTCCTTAAAGGTGGCTTAAAGGTGATTTAAAGGAGCTTAAAGGCTATACAACCTTTAAGCCGCCTTTAAGTCACCTTTAAGCAAGTGCTTATAGGTCCTTAATGTCCAAACTTCTTTAAGCCACCTTTAAGCCACCTTTAAGCATCTTTAAGTGGCATTTACGCTCTCTTTACACTGCCTTTACTCTGTCTTTAAGTGGCCTTTAAGTCAATATTGATCAAGCTGAACAATAAAAACATATATTAAATGTAAAAGCTCTTTTATAGAGATGGGAGGGGGTCATCCGAGTGATAATATAATTTCCAAGGAAGGGGGGGGGGGTGTTCCAGGCGGTTTTAATCGTCGCTCCATTAAACACAGATCGCTATTTTCAGCACCGCTCCGATGGACACAGATTGCCGTTATAAAATTCTTTATAATTTTTTGGGGGTTTCAAAATTATTGTAGGGATGAGCGCAGTCTCTGTATCTTAATATGTGCATAAAACTAATTAAAGTATGTTTGTTTCCTATTATAAATTAATCGGTGAAAAAAATATCTCTCTCTCTCTCTCTCTCTCTCTCTCTCTCTCAGTTCTTCCGGTTATTAAACAAAATAAAGATAATGAACCAAAAATGCATGATTTAATTTGTTAATCGGTTTAAGGTTTGTATTTTTTTTTTCAATTTTCATTATTTCTAACTCTAGATCTGCTAGATACATGTTAAAGATGAAAAGACTCTCAACTGCCTTTGTTATATCGGGCAGGATATTACTGCTTTGTTTGTCTAGACATAGTTTTGTTCGTTTGTGTATATCTAATTAGAGTCTATTGTTTGTCCAACTTTAGAAAACCCCTGGAACTAACACAGAATATACAAGATATACACAACAGTTGTGTCGTGTGCCCAGGTGCATGTTTGTGTATATCTAATTAATGTCTATTGTTTGTCTAACTTAAGAAAACCCCTGGAACTAACACAGAATATACAAGATATACACAACAGGTGTGTCGTGTGCCCAGGTGCACGTCAGGGTTTCTAAAGGCGTCGAATCTTAGTATGTACGAGTATACGATAAGTCTAATGAACAAAAGTTAATTTACATTTGTATTTTATTTTCAAAGTATTATTTCCTAGCTCTGGGTTTCAAAGATGTTACGTCTACAAATTAACGATACATGTATGTAAGAGTAAAATCTTCAGGCTAATTAATTAATGTACCGGTGATCATAAATAGGGGTTGATTATTTAAATATATGTATAAGGGTAAATATGTCAAATATACTCGGCCTGGCACATCATACAATTGTATGTACAAGTCATTTGCAATTGCCACATGCAGTAAATACGTCACCGGTAATTGGTAATTTTGTTTGTTATAGAATTGATAGTTTATAAATCATGTACATACAATTACATGTAAATATTTAGACATATTGGAACGGCGCCGCGATCATGAAAACCGGGAAATTGAACAAATACCCTAATAGTATCAATGCATTTAATAAAAGAAATGATTTCATTTTCTTTCTTACATTTTTTTTAGCTATAAATAAGATGAACGTATATCTACTCGGTTTAAATTTATTAACTACATGTAAGATTAAAAGCCTACTATAGTGAACCTAACGGTTTCCATTAAGGTATAATATATTTTTGTTCACTGAAGACCAAGTTCCGTATTTCATTCTAAATACATGCATGCATGTAATTTATAAATTAGATATAATTGATTGTTACAAACTGAATGGTTTGTCAAAATCTTTTCAAGTAAACGCATTCAATACAGTGATTCAATATCCACTGATATATATGATATAAAAACGCACATATATATGTAAGTTGCCGTGGCGCAGAGGGTGTGTCGTGATGCTAGTAAACTAAGGGTCCCGGGTTCAATTCTCGCCGTGGCCGTTTTTTTTTATGTGTTTTTTTTTTCATTTTTCTTTCTAGAACAAAAACAGTTTTAATACCTTTTCTTTCATAAAGTTAATACATTTTGATGGAAATTAAGCACAATATTGAATTAAATTTTTTTTAATGGCTTAAAGGTGGCTTAAAGGTAGCTTAAAGGTGGCTTAAAGGTGGCGTAAAGAAGTTTGGACATTAAGGACCTATAAGTTGTCCTTAAAGGTGGCTTAAAGGTGGCTTAAAGATAGTCTTTAAGCTGCCTTTAAGCCATCTTTACGCTTTCTTTAAGCCACCTTTAAGCAATACATATAGCTTAAAGGTAGCTTAAAGGTGGCTTAAAGATCGTCTTTAAGCTACCTTTAAACACCTTTAAGCTATCTTTAAGGAGGACTTTAAGATAGTCATTCATCCTGTGCAATCAGTCACTTTTAACTAACCATTCAATCACCTTAAGTTTTTATTCAGTCACTTTTAAGTAGCCATTCAGTCACCTTTAAATTACAAATCTGTCACCTTTAAGTTACCATTAGTCACATTTAAGTTACCAAGCAGTCACCTTTCAGTTAACAAAATGTTAAAGCTTAATTCTGAGGTGAATGGAATAATAGTAGATAAATAATAACAAAGAACATGATATGATACCCTAAGAAGTCTACTTGTAAGAAGAAAAAAATCAAATACATAGAACCTACCTCACAGAGACGTCAATAAATAGCAAAATGGTCATATATACTATTTTCATGGCATAAACATCTAAAAATTGGAAACACGTTGATAAAACGGTAGCAATGCAGTTTAAGTAACGAAATACAAAGTTTAAGCGTACAGTACAACTATACGTATAAAATATATATAAGGTTATATTATTGAATAATATATGCAAAAAAAAAATTCATTAAACAATTGATTCTCCTCTAATAAACCCTAATAAATTGATTTTCGCTTACCTCTTACTAAATGAATCAAAATTATAAACAGCACCTGTGCTGTTATTAAGAATTCTTATATTTTTAATATTCAAATGACTCAAGATCTCTACCATTAGTGAATTAAAAAACATGATAACATTTTTCAAAAGAAATTATAAATTGTAAATATTAAAGCTTAAACAGTAACCGTAAGACAACAACATTTCATTATCATGCAAAATATATATTTACTTACATTCACAGATACGTCGTGATTCCATTATTTTACTCTACAAAACAGCTCACTTCAAATGCAAATAGTAATTCACGGAAAGGTCGTTAACCAAAGATCGGTTCAATATTCAATTCTTATATTTAATGCCTCTTCACTTGTGTACGTTCCCGGAAGAAAACAAAGTTTAGTTCAATGTTCGAAAATTATTGAACTCGTTTGATTCTTGATTGATATGTTGATGAAATAATTCATAGTGTACGCAATTAAACAGCTCGTTTTATTAAGCAGAGTGTTTTTTGAAATATTGTAGATCTATGCTTGCATACACTCTGTAAAATGTCAAGTTGTTATAGTTATGAATACTTCGGTCATATCCATGAAACCTGTACATTGGACTTGTGTGATTCATATGGGATTGTTTGATTTCATACTTAGTCTAGAAAAATAGGACGGGACTGGTTTGTTCATATATTACATGTGCAAGTATTATTGCTTTTCTGAACTAGAATTGACTTTAAATAAATTTGTGGTATTTTTATTAACATGCTACAAACATTTATGCATGAAGCTGTACAATTCAGTCAACTGATTATTAACTGAAACGTCTAGAGGTATGACTAATTTTCAGAGCTATGTCATTCAGTCCAAGTTTAGTTACCTTTTAGTCATCTTTTAGTTGACAAAATAGCAAAGCTTCATCCGGAGAATTCTACTAATTACTATCATAATGGCTGTTTGTTTGAATCTAACTTTGTACTTTTGTAATGTCTTACAAGGTTCAATGATCATTAATTAATTTTTAATTTGCAGATAAGCCTCGATTTATACATTACAGATCAAGTCAATTTGTTTGTTAACAAATAAATACTCGATTTGATTGTATTCAATAACCAGTGTTTAATATTAGGTTGATTTTAAATAAACATATATTAGGACCAAACGATACCTGACGACAGAACCTAATGATTGCATTTACGACTTAAATAATATTTCTCTTTATATCGTGATTTAAAACTCTAATTGTTCTTTTTTCGGTTGTTTGATAGTGTGGATTTTTACTTTAAAACATTCACTTTAGCTTCCTTGTTAAAAGGCCGAATATTTTACAAACGCCCCCGTTTTTACCTGTACAAACTTCATAATGATGCCGCTTGTCAATCAAGTTTGAAACAATAGCACACAGTTTGATTGACGTGATCGTCCGAGCGTGATCTTGCCAGATCCACGGATTTCTGTTTACTAGCAATTAACAGCGTTATCTTTGATATCTTCCGTCATGTATTAAAAAGGGGGATTTAAAAATTGAATTTTTAACATTACCAATATTAAAATTGATTATAAAAAATAATTATTCAGTGATTGAAAATACGCACAATTTATATTTGAATTATGTTGAATGTGTGTGACCTAATAAATTCCAAGAAAATAAATGGACAGCTCCATGTTTCCTGTGTATAGCGATTAGTAGCGTTTATGACCACAGGTAGACTGCAAGCCCCGGAGGCTTTCACACCTCTAATAATTAAGCCCCGCCCTCAACAGAGATTTACCACCCGGTAAAAATGTTGTCAATAATATTGTATATGCTACACAAGCTTTATCCCACACTTTCACATTTGTTGAAATTCATAATGTTCTTTACGTTTTACTTTTTGCTCTAGAACAGCGGCTTGATTAAACATGGCGTAAAAAATAGTAATGTAACTTTTATTGATGATTAGATATGAAAACATAACAAAACGCTCTTTAACATATCAAATAAACTAAAAAATTGTACATGTGCTGTGAAAAAAAAACCGCATGACAATAGAATGCATGACTACGTATTTGACTTTATTGGTATAGATCAAATGAACTCGATCTTCTAGATAAGGAAAACCCATATTTTACGACATGGCATTTGTACTACATTTTCGCGCGGTTTTTGAATGTTAATAAACAGCTTAATACACATGGGTACTTGTCATTATTCTTTTAATCTTTCCGATAGTTTTTTGTCGATATATGTTAAATTTAAATGCTATAAAATTACAAAATGTGATGAGAAATGATGAACCTGATGAAGTTTGAATACAATAAACATTGTTATGGAGAGATACAGAAAATGTGGGTCAAACATAAAACAAAAAATATAAACAGTACAGATAGAATATATCTGGAATAAAAAAATAGGTAACACTACAAATAGAATTTAACTATATACGATATCATATGAGACCATAATGATTTTTAACGTCATAGCCTACTGTAAACTTAAAATTAAATTGAAAAATGTGACCGTTTTATTGTCAAATATGGACGACCAACAGATGAAAAGCAAGTCAAAACCGTTAACGTCAATGGATATCTTAAGCTTTGAGCACCTGACCGTCATTAAAGTGTGTGTGCAAGCAGTAAAATGTCTGATTGAGACCAAAGAATCTTAAATGCAGCTGGAGTTGACCAAAATGTGTCTAGGACAATGGTTTACGAAAGGCATAAAAATTGGCATCAGGAACACTGGGTTTTTTTATGAACGAGTCCGATTAAGTCCACATCTTGCACAAACGGATTTTGCTTTATTTTTCTATATATTCAAAACTGCGTTGACAGAGATTCTCGGATCTAATTGATCTGCGGAAAACCTCAAGAGATATTATACAAAAACCTTAAAAAACAATCATCGCAAAATATGAAATGGTGCTCCGTAAATCAAATCCATGCAAGGAAGTGATTGATATATATTTTGAAAATGTTTCAAGATCGTCAAATGTTTTGAATATTTATTTTCGATTGATAATCTTTTATTAAAACATACGTAATCCTTTAACGTACTTAGTAATTTTCCCGTAAATCCCTGTGTCCGCAAGCTTTCCTAACAGCCCTTGTATATATTTGTCTGCCATAAGTATAATTTTTTAAAAGACTGAATCTAATTCAAGGATAAGTATATGTTTCTTAATACATGTGCATGTATCTTAATCTTAATCATGAGAAAATATAAATCAAAAGAGGTGCCCATTTTCTTCTTTTAACGGACCAATGCATATTCTCCTGAACTATCCACTTGGTTTGCATTGCATGTTTTCATATGACTATAGTCATCATCACCCACGCCATGTTGTGGGGCGTAGTCATAGTCTGGTTCAACAGAAATGTTGACTGGTTCGTGTATATGATTGTAAATGTCAGATCCTTCCATATCATCCTTATCCTGTTTATTGACATTTGGTTTGTGATACTCATAATAAAACACCTATAGATGAAAGTTTTTCAAAATTAAAATCAAATAAGTTCAAACACTCATAGCCATCAATAAAGATTTTCAAAATAAAACTTAGCAGTACATTAGGTTGATGATGATCTGCGAAGGACTACCTTAACAGGTGCTTCCTTTCGAATGTGTCTGTTACATCTGGTAATGATCAAACATAAATATATTGTAAACACGATATTATAATAAAGTCATACATATTAATAAGAGAGAGATAGAGAGAGAGAGAGAGAGAGAGAGAGAGAGAGAGAAAGAGAGAGAGAGAGAGAGAGAGAGACATAATTGGCGTAAAACAGGAAGTACTTCACTTTAGGAAAATAAAACTGTTGATCAGATGTTAAATAAAGGTAAGAAAATAAGGTTTGATTTATCTTATTTGAAATTACCTTATTTGTGACCCATTTCTGTTATTCATTATGAAGTAGATTATTCTAGAAATAGCAACTCCTAATACAAGTCCAGCAACTCCACCAGCCATAACCAAGCACGTATGACAAGGTTTGATTTTGTCTGTTTCTCTTTGTACTTTAAACAAAAAAAAAATACTTTATTCAAATGCCCATTCCGCTGAATTAGATTTATCGTAATCAAAGCAGATTGCAGTATGTTATTTTGCATCGCAAGTAAATTCCTATATTCAGTATTTGATTTACGCACATTTGTATAATCTGAATCCTACAGAAATTTCGTGAAAACCCGATATCAATCATGATGTGTAATATTCAAAGAATTATTACATCAAACTATGTATTAGTAATCGAAATAGTTATAAGAAATTGTATGGATCGATCCAAGCAAAATTGAACTCTACTCTCGTTCAATTAGACTCTAAGCTGTATCAGTTAATCTCCGACAAGCAAGAGAGACTATATGCTTGTCGGAGATTTACGGAGACAGCCGAGTGTCTGGTTGAACGAGACTATATCGAACTCTGGCGTAGGAATACATAAAATGTACGACTTCAAAAAATATCTTAACTGTTCGTACCATTTAAATCTGACTATTAACAAGGTATCTAAAAAAGAGTTTCCTTTAAGAACAATGCTTAAGAACTCATTACATCGAATTTATTGATTAGAACTAAATGTTGTCAGCGGTGTTGATTTGTGCTTAGGCCCAAACACTGTTTCACTTTCGGTTTGCCTGAGTAACTGCATATGAGAGTTGATTAAAATCAACTCCCCAAAAAACACTTGCAATTAAACCACCTTTTTTTTTTTTGGGGGGGGGGGGTATTTGTGATTTATTTTACAGTCAGGGCTTATCAAGATTCTATTTATGTTGAACCTACTAACAATGATCAGACATTGTATGATATATCAAACTACATAATATAATTAAAATATGAATATGGTTTAAACACATTTGTAGCCAATGTGTTTTTGACCAAAACTCGAATACCAGAAGTCAAGTTACAAGAAAAATACAGAGGGTGGCCCTTTTAAGACCCATTCACAACAAAAATAATGTGTTTTTTAAAAGAAAAACAAATCACACAAAACGTTTACATGTTTCTTAAAAAATTTACAGATATTGTACGCGTTTGAGACTGTGGACCTCGGATATATATAACGTATATACATTTACATATTTATCAATAACGTGTGGTGTATACTACTACTGTGATAAACTTTTGTCTTATCAAACGGATGATGCTTATTCAAACACTTCCATTCAGAACTATCTTTGACACAGTTCCTTGCTTCAACACTACAACCATAAAGTTCATGAAGCTTTACCTGTATATTCCATATCACTATATTTTTTTTATAAAAAATTAATATATATGTAAAATGGATCTTGTTAAAGATTTAATTTTAAAAAAAGAAACACAAGAGAACAGTAGGCCTTAACGGTCATATGAGTGCCATTGCCCATACACAAACTTGCCGAGGAGTCTCATAATGCATTTAATTAAGTTTCATTCTTGAGTAGACTAATTATAATATTGTAATGATGACCACCTCCCTGTCTGCAATCTTTCAAAAAGGACTATGAAACCAAAAATTGTAGCGAAAAACTTAGAAATCACAATAGAGAGCATGATCTAATATTGAAAAGGTGCAAGACTCTGATAGAAAATAATTTTCCCATAATTGTTACTTTTCAAGATAGTTTTAATGTGTATATGTTTTGATAAATAAACTATAACAAGGTGTGTTGTATATATGCTTTATTTAAAACAGCCTTCCATCCTCCATCCCCAAGGACAGATAAAAACTCTTTCTGTGGGCTTTTAAACTAATAAAAACACTACTGTTCCAGCAATACAACATTCTATTATCACCATCTGGCATTTATACCAAAATCATTTTACATATACAAATGTACTGCTTATCGCGGATCGGTAGTTTTTGTTAGCCAATTATTACTTTACTATTAACGAGTCTTTTTGTTTATTTAGAAAGTTAAAAAACTGTTTTTGTTTCAAATGATAAAAAATACTTGCGAATCTCTTTTGACCATACACCTTCTTAATTATATTTTATTCGATGAATAATTACTATATTTATGAACAAGCAAAGGAAGATAACTCCTTCGTAAAGAAGCAAGGGAAGATAACTAAATTAACTCCCCCCTGAACTCTTTCCAAATGATTTTATAATATTTTAAGTTTGTTAGGTAACTTCATTCTTTCTCATTTTTAAATATGTGAATTTTCTCTTTTTCTTAAATTAAAATTCCTGAGCAGAATAAAATTATATATATATATATATATATATATATATATATATATATATATATATATATATATATATATATATATATATATATATATATATATATATATATATTTATATATATGTTTATATATATATATATATATATATATATATATATATATATATATATATATATATAATCCACAATGAGTGAAAGGTGATATCACACAGTATAAATAATCAAAAAAGAAAAAGAAAATAAACAGTTCCAAAGTTTCTTTTTACTAGCGCTTTCTGGATTTACATCCTTCTTCAGGTGAATGTACATAAGTTATGTACATTCACCTGAAGAAGGATGTAAATCCAGAAAGCGCTAGTGAATAGAAACTTTGGAACTGTTTATTTTCTTTTTCTTTTTTGAATATATATATATATATATATATATATATATATATATATATATATATATATATATATATATATATATATATATATATATATATAAAATCCAAAATGAGTGAAAGGTGATATCACACAGTATAAATAATCAAAAAAGAAAAAGAAAATAAACAGTTCCAAAGTATATATATATATATTCTTTCCCTTAAAAAAAAATCAAAGATATACATTTTTGACCTTGAGAACAGGTGCTAGATTCCCTCAAAAACAGAGATCCTGCTTTACACTGACAAAATCCGCTCGTCTCGTTACAAAAGGAATTAGTAGTGCCATTCTCACACTGAGTGTCGCTGTCACATCTTTCTCTTATTCCAAGATCTTAAAAAAGAAACAAATGAAGATTATTTTTGGCAGTTTGTGAAAATTTTTAAATTTCTGAGCATAATACTTATTAATATGATTTATTATTGTCGACAAGTTAACTGGTGTTATTGATGAATTTAAAATATTCATTCGATAGAATGTTGAAATATAAACAGAAAACTGTATGTAAATGAGTTCCATTTTGCAACTAATAACAATGTTAAAACAGAGGAGTGAATTAATTCCAGCGTGATTTTGGCTGCACAAATCGTTTTAATATCAACACTAAACTTATTTTTTTATGCGCCTTTCAAATTAGAATACCATCGAGTATTTTATTTGTCGACAGGTACAGTTCTGCAGTTATTCATAAAATGTTGAAATTTTCAAAAAGGACATTACTGTGTATAAATTCTCCTTCACAACCGATTCTGATGTTTAAAGAAGGGTTGCTATTAAAACATGGTGTTTGCATATTAAATCCATTTGAAAAAGAAAGTAAGTTAACTTCTATCGACGTAATTCTATAAACGCTATCCATATGAGAAGACGGAGGAGCAGTAGAAAGTGTTGAACAGTCAATGTGACATCCTTTAGTGCTATCTAAAAAAAACCAAACAAATATGATAATTAAGAATGTAAATATAGATGTCTGTGGTATTGGTTTCAAAGACGAAACATATTGCCTGAATAAATTCTATGTTTGACCTATGTTTTAACTGGGTTCAAATTCTGACCCTAACTGGGTTTCTTGGGTGGGAAATAACAAATCAGTATTACAGAAATACTTACATATTGAATTCTTTTCAAGAAATTGCAGTGCTATATTTTCACGTAATATTATTATGAAAAACAATCATCCGAATAAAGTATTATCTTCATGAAGAAACTTGTCGCTATTATTACATACAAAACAACAGTCGATGTATTCAAATTTGGTAACTCTAGTAAATAGATTAAAGTTAAACCTACATGTGTATACAAGGACAAAGAATAAATTTTGGCAAAATAAACAGTTTCACAACCTTTTGAAATCCTTAGGTTTATTTGTTTTTCCTTAAATATTATTTCTGATATAGTACAGAATATTCAACATCACCAAACTTGTTGTACAATGTACCATTGAAAATGATGTCAAAATCAACCGTTTTAAATTCACAAGCTTTGCTACTTCTGATAAATGACGAAACGTCCTCAAGGCATACGGAACTAAAGAAATAACAAAAGTTTAATGCATCATTGTGTAAACATTTATGAACATGAATTAATTAAACAAAAGCATAAACTAAAAATTAAAAATACTAACCAAACAATGTGCATGTGTTTATATAAAATTGTATCTGTTAATTAGATTCATTCTTAGAACAAACATTTTTTTTAGCTTATGATTCAAATTGAAAACATTGACATTATAAAAGAAATGTTTTGTACACATGTAAAAATTTAATGTATAATATGATTCGTATATTCTCTGCTCACTGATTCGCTGTTATCCAACAATCATGAAAAACCAAAATTAACGTTATACATGTATTCACCTGTACATGTACGTTATTTAGGAGCTATTACTAAAGATCATATTCGACAAGGTTCAATATCTGCCCCCCCCCCCCCCCCATACATACTTTAAAAAAAAATCATATTGTATCGAAATTTTGTTAGTATATAAAATTAAATATGCAAGGTACAGAAATATTTAAGTTTTACAGCATCTTTAATTTCTTGTGGCTCGAAGACGTCTCATAAATGGACCAATCCCCACCATTTCTCAAAAGCATGAATAATTAACCATTTTTTAATCGGCTCTATCAAAGTTAGAGCGCGTCGTTGCTTCAAATTCATTTTCTCATATAGTATTGTTTATCTTTATTTGCAAATAATATTATAAAATATCGTTGAAGCAAGCATGCTCTCAATGTGGAATGTTTAAATGACTCGCAGGAAATACAGTTTTTTCTTAGATAATTATATACTTTTCAAACATTAGATCATCCTCGATAAATTACATCCCTATTAGGAAATGTATAGTTTCACTTTAATTACATATGTTTTATTATTTAATATTAAGTAAATCTCTTTGAGTTAAAGTCAAAACAGAAAATTTCGAGGCATCAAAAACACTTTATCTCGCATATAGTCCTATGGTTTTATTTTTAAATAGGACTTAAAATAGATCGGGAATGTCCAAAATGCTATTATTTGTTTTCATAATCTTGTCGTCTAATGAAATAACGCGTTTTTTTTTTTAATATTGATCGAATAAGGAGGTGATGAAATTTTCATCGATTGATAAACACTAAATTCTGTTCTTGTTGTTGTTTTATTATATCTATGTATGTTCGTCGCTGAATCATCTAATGTAATACCAGCTCGGTGAATATTGAACTTCTCGGGTAGCTTAGTTATCGTGTTGACCTTAAAACAGCAATAAATGTACAGTATCATTGTATGGTTTTTTTTAAAGCATAAACTGTAAAAATTTGGTTTGTTAATTTTCTTCTACAATAAAATGGTAAATTGCAAACAGAATTACCAGATTGTCTGTATTTTCAGCAAGATAAGTTTCTAAAAAGTACAGGCAATTTTACTTTGAATATTTACATGGATTACAATTTTTTTTATTTGAACCTTAGTCCAACCTTTAAACAATTAACCCAACTGTGTAATAAGTAAAAGGTAAGCCATGCATTGTTGATACACAAGCATACTAAACTAAAATAAAAAAAATATTGCAGTTTAAGACAGAAAAATTATTACAGAATAATAGAATGGCAGTTTTTGATATAAAAGAACACTGTATACAAAATTGTTTTTAAGCAGGACATTTTTCTGTACTCAGAAGGACGGATACATAAGAAGGACGGATGCATGTACATGTTTATTTGACCTACCTCACAAAAAAGTCAGCATTTAGCAAAACGCAGGAAATTTGGATGGCGGAAACATCTTAAAATTGATAATATGATATATAAGTGATGTACATTTAACAATAAGGAGCAAAAAATGCAATAGTTAACATAATCAACAATTAGAATATTCAGCATAGTTTCCCCCTCAACATTAACATTTCTGACCTCAACATTAACAAAAGTAGAAAATATGTAAGAAATCGTCATATTCTGTAGCACTGAGGATATCTTTCAAGAAATTCACGTAATAAGGGGTGATTGGGATCCCCAGGGGCCCCATAAGCACCGAATATGAAGGCCAAAATATTGGATATTTGATTTAAGCCAGCCCCTTGAAGCATATTTCCATTAGAACTGTATCATACGGAATTTACTATTTTCACCAGGCTAGCTTAGCCTGATAATGGTCGTGTAAACCAAATTCCTTTAGAGGGTTGACTGAACATTCCCGGGGCCCCATCCTCATTAAATATTAAAGCCCAAATATGGGATACAGGGTTTTAGCCAGCCCCTTGAATGATATTCCCATTAGAACTGTATTGTACGAACTTTCCTTCTTTCACCAGGCTAGCTTATCCTCTTTAAGGTCGTGTAAATCCAAGTATTTTTTAGGGTTGACTGACTTTTCCCGGGGCTCCATCCTCATCAAATATGAAGACCCAAATATGAGATAAAGAATGTAAGTTAACCCCTTGAAAGATATTCACATTAGAAATTCAATATCCGTCCTCAACACCCTATCGTTATGACTGTTATAAGATTTTAAGATGATGATATAATAACTAAGTGAACATTGTAAAGTATCAGTAATGAGGACATCAAGGTCATCTTATTTTCAAACGTCTATTATAAAATTTACTTACATATTTTTATACAGCGGATCGCCATTATCTTGTTCACAGAACTTTTTTTAAAACCTAAATAAAAAGAAACATGTATAGAAAAAAAAATGATGTACGCTCATTTACGTGGAAGATTAAACGACATTGTTTAAATAAATCTACACTGTCATTCAGAGGAAAGCTGGTCTGGTTATTTTTTTAGAATAAATTATTGGTTATTATAAGAATAATTTAATCTTCATTAGAGCAAGGCATTTGTATAAATGAAAGAAAATTGGTTAAATTTTAAATGTACACTATTAAAACATTTACAAAATAATACTTCATGGCTAAGATGTATTGTCTAGTATCTTATTGAATCTAGGATCTCATGAATTAGTTTTTGAGCAGCCAGCCTCCTAAATAGAAACAAGGCTTTTTGGTAAAAAAAAATAACCATCAAATAAAACAAAATTAGCATTATGTGTCATATAAGAGACCCACGACGGCATTATATTATTTTCAAGTGATCGAGAGACCAATTTGTCAAAGCGCTTACCTGACAGAAATGCCAAAAGTTGACCAAGATATTTACCTTCTTATATGATTTATAAATGACCCTGTAAAAGATTATATACTATTTTCACAGCTTCTTGTATAAAAGAGCAAAATATTCTGTGTTAAAAACATAAACTTTACCCAATCCTTCCTGGTATTTTTTTATCGTTAAAAAGGAAACGATCTTCTAGGATATGAAAACAGGAAAAAGCTCATTAGACATTTAATATTGGTATATTATTCTTGTGTCTAATTTACAATGTAGATCATTTATCATATCATAAAGTACAAAGCCGTGTATCTTGTAAATTTAACTCACATGGATCTAATTTTAGTTGACTACTGCCCATTTAAACCATATCGATATTTATTGATTTGGTAATATTTAGTAGCTACATGATTTTACATATGCACAGGAGTTACAAACTCATCAAATTTGTATGTTACTATTTGTTTATCATTTAACCTAACACTTAAAACACCTGTTTACTATTAACACATGCAAATCCATCCAGGTTAAAAATGTTAAGTGGAAAAAAAACCCAAATGTATCTCAGATACATATCATCACCAAAGATAACTGGGATATTGTTAGAAACATATTTAAAATTTGATGTTTAACGTTATTTTTGTTAGCTAGCACAGTTAGCATCATATTTCCGTGAGTTAACAGTTCATGCACTGTCAATATAACGCAAAAAGAAGTCAATTACCCCGTGCTTGTTTCATGCATATGATTTCTATAACCAAAAATAAATATGCCATTCGCTTTGTTGAAAAAAAAATTAAACAGCATATAAAATGGTTTACTTTCATTTGCAATAGAGTTTTCGAAAATCTAATGATACATGCATCATAGTTTGGACCTGATTTCATTCAGTGTACACCATCTTTTGTCTTTTTGATTTTAAGAAAAAAATACGTATAATGATGGGATGTCATTAGTTATAGAGTTCAGTTACGGAAGCGTATATGGGTTAACACTTGTTGTTTTGTAGCCTACCTATTGTTCCCACTTTCATTGTTTTGTTAACATATACACTGCAATTGTCATCTTAAATTTATATAATTGGTTTTTATGATTTGACATGATTTGATCGACTCATTTTCTTAAATAGTTATATGACAATAATGTTATATCTATTTATCAAAATGTGGAATTTAATATATATCTGATTTGACAAGGAAACTGTGTACTCGTGTGTTAGGCAAAAAATGTTGACACATCAATTTTGCGGAATTCTTTTAGAACATTGAACCACTCTCAGTCTGAATTTACATAATGTTTAAGACCATTTTTTGTTCATGTCATACCATCTGCTTGTTTGCTTGCTTTTTTCTCCTCATATTTTATAAAGTGCTAAACGCATAAAGAAATGGTTTCGCAGATGATACGTTTGTGTACAACATTATTTCTCATTTCAAATATAACCTTCGCAGGCGGCTTTAAATTGTTTCAGGAGATGCAAAGTGAAAATTTTAACATTTATTTACAATATTGTTTAATGAACAATAAAATGCATCGGAACATTTAATTGATTTCTATAACAATAAAGCCAACTAAAATGCGTTTCTTCAAATAACGTTGTTTTTCAATGCAAAAAAACTTTAATTATATAATTTAACATTAACTCGAACTACGTACTTAACATCATCATTTTGTAGTTGCTAAATATATTTGAAAAGTTTTTTGGACGTGTATGACATTGTCGAAATGCATGTGTATATTGTCTTTCAATATGGACAGAAGGTTTGTGTAAAATAAAAATATTTAAAATTTAAAATTGCTCAGGAACCAATAATAACAATCCGATAACTTCTCTCAGGGACCAACCGTGTCTTCACTTTGATTGTTATACACTTAACTGTAAAAGCTATTTGCCATGCTTTTAACACGTACAAAAATATCAATATCTAAACGATCATCAGATAGACATATTTTCTTTACTTTTAAGTGTACACTTTTATGAAAATATTTACTCTCTTAAAAGCTTAAATCTAATCTTAAGTTCCCTTTTCCCTGTATGAATTGATTTATTTATATATTGAAATTAAAGCTTTCTCACGGATTCAAAAAACTTAAATTGGTATAAAACCTGCTGATAAGAAACTACTTTCTTCAAGGCGATATGAAGTTTCACGTGGTAATTGTTTTTCTTTTCTTTTCTGGAAAACATCAAATGAGTCACTCATCCAAAGCGGAAAATAAGTTTGAATACGTGCAATCTGGCGAGACACAATCAAATTCTTGTATACTGAACGAGTTTGCAATAGATAACTCGACAATATCCGCTCAATTACAATGTGGAATGCCTTGTAATGCTCTTTCGCAATGCGTTGGAGTGGATATCGTAGGAGACGAAGCAAAAAGATGTCGCCTTTTATACGGCTTTCCTGCTCTAATACCATCTGACACAATATCAGACGATAGATATCAGAAGGTAGTATACTTTCCTCTTTATATGTCTGAATGCGATCGTTTTTTGTATTTGATATTTATATGTATTGTTCTTTTGTTGTAGTCAACTGGAATCAGCATTGGTAAGTTGACCCTTTAAATTTTCTTTGGTAGTAAGTTACATGCATGAATAATATGAAAATTTGAATTCTTTATATTGATAACGATTTTAATCATAGAAACACTAAGTTAAACTATTTGAAATAAGTATTAGCTCTAGTTCAATACTCAGATGATATATAAACCGAAACAAATCTCTCTAAAGAATTCATAATATAAAGCTTAAGATCAATTTAATGCATGTAAAAACCAAAAGGCGGTGGCCACAAATACTTTCATTTTTTGCAACAGTATAATGATAAGCAAAATATATATTTTTTTTATTTTTGGCAAAATGACACTTAAAGTAATTCAATGATTAATTGGGAGTAATTGGAACAAATAAGTCTCTGTAGATTAGAACATTTCATAACACTTTCTAATTGACTACAAAAACTGCTGAGAAATGTATATTTTTGACGTGTTAAGAATACCCAAACTAAAAACACAACCCTCTACAATGCTGCTTCTTATTTTAACTCGTTGTATAATGCAAAATAATGTGGAATTTTAAATTTTGATATCTCCTGTTGATAATTACACATTGATTCATTTAACACATAAGTAATCATTGTTTTAGGATAATGAGATTTTCATATATGGTCGCGGAATAAAGATTCCAATAAACTCAAAAGACTTTATGATGAATTTTATCACGCTTGACAATATTGGTCACCTCATAGTATTTAGAAAATAATTTGTTTTTACTTATACAAGGGTTGTTCTACAATTGCGTGGACAATTGGCGTTCTTCTGTTAATAGGAGACTCAAAGAACAAACTTCTGCCTTGAAGAGTTTAATATGTTTGCATTAAAACAATGCGTCAATCTAAAATATGTATGAAATTAAACTAGAATGATAGAAACATGCTAAATAATTAAATCGACCGGCGGCGCGCAATGTTAAAAACAAGAAGTTAAATCAACATAAGAAAAAAAAAACAATTAATATATTGGATTTTTTTCTTTACCCAATATATAGTTTGACCATGATAGAGTTTTCAAAGATTTACTAGCGCATTTTTCGACAAGTTAGAGTTTGAATTCATAGTTAAATTGCCATGTCATCGTTTGAGGTTACGCTGTGGTACAGTCACATGCAAAAGATATTCGGTCACAAAATGGCGGCGTGCATACATTGGTGACGAATGCACAAGAATAAAACAAGCTTAATTTCTATTAAAACTTATGAAATAAAAAAAAACAACTACTTACGGTTGAAAATTTTGTTAGGTGTCCTTTAAGTCTGATGACCTGTTGGATATGATTGGGAATAGATCCATACAAACTTTTAATGTAAGCAGGCGTAATTTGAGTCCAAATTCGCCGAATTTCCTCGATCAAATTTTCCTTTGATTTAATTGCGCCACAGCGTGATTGAAGTTTCCTTTTAATGAAAAGCCACACATTTTCAATAATATTCAACTCGGTGACTGGGCAGGCCAGCTTAAACAGTTGATTCGATTTCTTGCAACATATTCTTGTGTTGATCTGACTCGATGGACGGGGGCGATGTCGTCTTGGAAAAAAATATTCATTTTGGGGGAAATGTCTAGCAAGAACGGGCCATAAGTTTTCCTCTAAAATGTCTTGATATTTGGCAGCATTTATGTTTCCTTCTACCGGCGTCATAGTCACTACACCTTCCCAACAAATGCACCCCCATATCATGACTTCATACTTAGCCTGTGAATTCCGCTTCTCAACGAGGTCGGGTCGCCATCCTTCGTCTTTTTTCCTCCAAATCCGAACTCTCTCGTCATGGCCAATCATGATTTTACTTTCATCTGAAAAAATTACACGTTTCCAATTCTCAACTGACCATTGTCTTTTCCCCCGACACCACGCAAGCCGCTTCTTCCTATTGTTTTCCTTTATAAAAAGTTTCTTCTTAGCAACACTCCTTCTGTAATTATTTTTATGTAAATTATGTTGAATAGTCCTTCTACTCACTGGTTCAGGTCTTTCCTCGTTAAATTTGGCAGTGATATCTGACAGGGAACACCTCCGATTTGTTTTTACAATCCTTTCTAGCTTGCGATAATCCCGGGGCTTGATTTTTGGAGGCCTGCCGCTTCTCGGTTTGTTTTCTAGGGAACCCGTCTCTGAAAACCTTTTGCAAATGTCAATAACGGTTGATTTTGGTATGGCTATAACAACTACGTTTTCTTTATTTGTAAACAAGCAGACGATAAACAAAAGTGTCATGTGATATACCACGTTACTAATTTCTAAATTTAAACAATTCTACTTCCTGTAGTGCTAAAATTGTCGGACAAGGTCGTTTGTTTTTTTACTTTCGTTTTCAAGCGTAAACACGCCGCCATTTTGTGACCGAATACTTATTGCACGTGTCTGTATATGTAAATAATACAATTTTGCGAAGGTCTGAAAATAAATCCTCATATGCTCAAATACTCTAGCGTCAAAGAAAAAACTAGACAAGTATGGTGATATCAAGTAAAAGAAAGAAAAGAAAAAGCGACCGATTGTAAGATACATAAAAAGGTTACACAATACATTTTAAGAAACATACATTATACAATAAGACATACGGGACTACTTTTGAATCTCCGAATCGTTTGTACATGTGCAATATTTTTAACTAGACATTCTTTGTAAATATGCATGCAGGACACATGCTCAAGGATTTTTTTTCATGATATGTTCTGAGTTCATTCCTTAAATTTAGAATACATAGACAGAACACATAATTTTTACATAACAGCTGTCGACTGAAATTTCATAAGACTTCATGATTCTTTTCCCTTTGCCAAACAATATCCAAGATTTCAATTCCGAGATCTAAATATTTTTTTTGACAAAAACAATAAATAAAAACAAGTTTTACAATGCAAACCATTGCAATGTTCAACATTGAATTAACTCCGAACGTGTTATGGAGAAAAAAAGTGTACATACTAATATATACATAGATTACGACAATATACATTGACCAGCTTTAAAGAAAATAGTTCCTTATTGGGCTTGTATCTTTTGAACTAAAAGTATTTTAGGATTAAATGTTAAAAGTGTATCCCTACCATTAATTATGATGCATATTTAACATGGGACTGTTTTATATCGGGAATAGGGTACTTATATAATTAGAACACACACACAAACATACACACACACACCCATATGTATATATATATATATATATATATAACACAAAGATTAAGTAAATGTAAATATCAAACAATAATTCTGAAATTCATTTCGTGTTAAATTTACTTGGGCTGCATCTTACATCATCATTTCATTTTAAAATTACTAAATAAAATGACAACCTATCAAAATTAAATCTGCTTCACTTTGTACGTTAACAACCTACATTTTGGTCTTGTGTTTCTGTTGCAAAGGATGACAATTTTTCAAAAACAATCTATACATTTGTATGCAAAATTTATAGGAAACTGCATTTTGAAAACTCTCGGAAATTTTATGTTGATATTTTCTAAATACATTGTAATTGTAGCTTTAACAATGTTTGCTTTATAATGAGATGAAATGCATTAATTTTGAACAAAGAATATTCTTCGTCTAAAAGAAATATACAAAATTGTACAATTTCACTTAGAATGATTTTTGTACATGTATATTCAGACACTTGAATGAATAAAAATGCTTTCCATATACTTTGATGTAGGAACAGATTATTATTGTTCTGTGCAACTAACGAATGGGCAAATCATATCTACCTTGTGCAGTAAGGGGACTCATGAATGGATGGTAAGATAATATCTCTCCCTGTCTCTCTAACTGTCTGTCTGTCTGTCTCTGTCTGTCTGTCTCTCTCTCTCTCTCTCTCTCTCTCTCTCTCTCTCTCTCTCTCTCTCTCTCTCTCTCTCTCTCTCTCTCTCTCTCTCTCTCTGTGCATGCTATTTTACACATGTGTGGGTGCAGGCAATGTGTTTCTATATGAAAGCTACTTACTGAATTAAATACTCCAAGGACTCTTTTTTAGAAGTTTTGCCCCCCCCCCCCGATAACAGTTGAGGTTTAGTTCCATCCGTTTAAACGTATCTTTTCATATTTGAATGAAAATAAATGTTGCCTATCAGCATGAAATGAGATCCAGTACCGCCTCCCTTATTGCTACATTCCTGATTAACTTTGAGTTACAGAGTGAGAATATTTTTACAGAAGTTATCTCTCTTATCAGAAGGACATTCAACTTTAAGCATCTTAACTACAACAATTTAACTTCGAAGCGATGATTCTGGTTTAATGTTTGTTTAAGTTTTTTTTTTAATTTCCCTGTTTATTGTTAATGTCAACTCAAACTACGAATACATGTAATAACTATTAAAACCATATGAAATCACACAATAGCACACTCTTTTATATATTTGGTAGGACTCTGTATATTTTTATACGTAATACATTCACTGCTTTATTTTGTTTTTGTTAATGATGAAAAGCTCATTCAGAGACGGTTTGATGGATCAGAAATTTTTAGGAGAAACTGGATAGACTACGAAAACGGCTTTGGCTCTGAAGAATCGGAGTTTTGGATAGGTAAGGATACTACTAAAGTCTTGCTAGAAAAGAAAATCCGCTTAGACTTGACCTTGAGAAACATTTTACGTACATTAATATGCATCTTGAATGAAAAATATTTGTACAGTCAGCTGTACCACGATTTTTGCTATATTCTGTTTTTTCTGAATGTTAAATCATATATTAAAGAACGGATACCGTCCACTTAACACACGATTATATTTTAACTGAATGACTTGCCAAATAATAAGGTTATCCATTTTTTATTTTCTTTTAATTATTTTTTTTATGTGAAGGTAACCAGAAAATCCATGAATTAACAAACGATGGTTACACGTATCTTCGAATAGAAATGATGGACCATGACTGTGTTTGGAAATATGCAGAATATTCGACCTTTTATGTTCAATCTGGCAGTTCCAAATATAAACTGCAAGTCAATGGTTATAGCGGGAATGCAGGTACTGTTTGTCTTTTTTCTCCTTCGTTCTCAATTCACTATTTTTGATAAAACAAGTATACAATAGTGCAAGGTGTATCGACCATTTGGGTTTCTTTGGGAGCCATCTCAAAATACAGGTACATTTACTTTAGGAATGTATAAATTGTCATTTTCCGAACTTCGAAACAGATTTAAAAAATACTACAGTAGCGAGTGTTCTCAAGTTGTAATTCGTGATAAGTAATATCATTTTGTACTTTATATGTGAAAAAAACCCTAAATTCTACTTAAAGTCTGCTTATTGGAAGGGGGGGGGGCATCTCAAGTAGTCTTGGTGTTACCTGGTATGGAAGCATAACCGCGATCAACATGTAGACAGCTTTACCGTTGCCCAGGAAAATGCACCAGCCTGTAACATCCCCTCCCTTTTTTTGGAGGGGGATATGGCAACCGTAATGACCCAGCTGTGCGCCTTCCAGATAACATACAGATAATGACTGCTGACCCCTAACCTATCTACTCTTGGAACAAATTAAAGGCATACATAACATCCTCTCCCTGCTTTAAACGCAAATGGCAGGAGACAACGGGTGATCAACTACTACTGTGAACTTCCCACTACCGCCATGGAGATTGATAAATGCCCCCCCCCCCCCCCCGAAATATTACCCAATCCCACACTAAACGATAGGTCTTAAACATGGCAGGAAGGGGGAATGAATGATTACACGCTTGTTAATATGGCATTTTTGCCCAAAATTATAATGAAACTGGAAATATTTATGTCACAAAAAGTTAGTAGGCAGTGCTTTTGCATAGCACACAAGGTAACTTTATGGGAGAAAAGATTGTTTGGCAACAGAAAAAATCTGCATTGTTGCTCGCAGATTGTTCAAAGATATTTGGTTTATAATGATTGTATCATATGGATAAAGGACTTATTAGAAGTTAAGTCATTGGACCTTAAATATAAAATTAACCTATTAGAATGACACATCCTATCTGTCATACATGTACCCGCTATACTCTCTTTGACTTGGTGCCACTGCAGTCTTTGTATGCCATTCCAGGTGATTCTGGATGGCAGGTCGAGTTTTGTACCCCGGAACTAGGTCCGGCTTCTATCCTTGTCCAATAGAGAGAGATAATCCAACTATCCAGTTGGACACACCCGGAATTTAGTTTAAAGTATGCCATTAACTTGATATAAAGTACTATTAAATTAATAGATTTTAAACGGAAATAAAATCTCTGAATAGATGGAATAACTTTAAGAATAATTTACATCCTAGACCTCCGCAGGACAATGCCGTTGTGTCTCCATCTAGCATCTTTCCTGCATCCCTCGACCGTCAGCGAGGGTTTCTGGCAATCGATGGCGACCCGTAGTCGTCTGGTGACGTTTGTGACTCACAGGAGGAATGTTGACTTAAAATGTAGAATGAATTTGGATCGATTTACCTCTCTGATTTATATTTTGCTCTTAAGAGATGAAACTGGCATGGTTCCTGTTTGCAATAATAAGTAGTCGTTACATGACTGTTTACTTGAACGACAGGAAGAAAACCTCGATTTCATATCACACCATATTGCCGATGGAAACTAAATTAATTTTGTACTTTTTTAAATTCATCAAATAATTTTGATTATTTGCGTTAACGATTGAACGTCAAATAGATTTGACTTCATGATAACAACGTTGATTAAATTGAGTATTTAAGGCTAACTATAAAGCTAATATATTTCTAAGAATTATTTTCCAGTATTGTTAAGCAATCTCTACATAATAAAAATTAAATAGAAAGATCAAAGTAGTATCAGCATTTCAGTTTATCAAACGGTCTTAGAATTTTTTTTTCCAGTATTGTTAAGTGATCTCTACTTAATAGATACTAAAATGAAAGTTCAAAGTAGTATCAGCGTTTCATATTATCAAACGGTCTTTGCAGAAAAAATGTGCTTTATAAATAACAATTATGTTTTCACATTTTAGGAGACAGTATGTGGTACCATGACGGAATGTTCTTTAGTACGTACGACAGTGACAACGATTACTGGTCAAATAACTGTGGATTAACCAGGCGCGGAGGATGGTGGTATAACTCATGCCACAAGGCAAATCTTAATGGAGAGTATGGGAACACAGATCACTCCAACGGCATCAATTGGTACTACTGGAAAGGTTTCTATTACTCAATGAAGGAAGTCAGAATGATGGTTCGAAAACCCTAAAGTTGACTGCTGTAGAAAAAGTCATCAGTCATACAAGGATTTGTTTATCCCGTTTTTCTTTTTAAAAAGTTGTTTAGTGCTTGTCAAATCTTACTTTATGCGTATTTTTAATGGAATGCAATAAAGTTTGTTTTTCATGCATGTTTACAATGTATAAATGTTTGTCTTATGAGTTTATATCATAAAAAAAAAATCAATAGTATTTTCAAAATTGCTCTCTTTATAAAAATAACAAATAATCCTTCCAAACATTATAAATCTTTTCTAGAAGTTTGCAAAATTTGAAACTCGCCAAGATAAAATTATAAATAGATTTATTTATTCCTGCTTTTATCAAATTACAACTACAGTAAACATAATCGTTCAGATACGTTAACATCTGAAAATAAAAACGTAACTTCGTTTCTTACAAATTCAGATTGTAATTCCAAAATCTTCAAAATATCTATTTACACTTTTGGTTGATTAAGTTTCAAAACTTTAAACTTTGAATTTTTCTTTGATAAGACACAGGATGGCATCTGATTTGATTCTTAATTTAAATTATTTCCATTTACTTTCTTTCCTCCTATTGAATTGCATTGATCGATTTGAGTGATATTTACGCATAACACGGAAGACCAAATTACCAAATCTAGTGCGTATGAATACATTTTTTTTAGTGTTTCTAGACGAACATGTATGACTTGCCTCGCGATTTCAAACCGGATCATGACCCGATATTTAACTTAAACTTAGGAACGTTTTATCGATTGAGATATTTGTTAACGGTTGGATGAATTCAATTTATTTATTGATTATCATGCTTTGGGTTATATCACTCAATTAACATAATGAAAAATAACATTGTGTAATTAGAATTTATAGCGATGTGCCCTATTTTTGTCAGCATACTTTGGCTGTTCCAATTGCTCCTCCGTTAAGGGCACTTTACTCGAAGAATAAGGCAGGGATATAAAAGCATTATTTCTATTGCGAATTTGTATGCACACACCGTTGCAGACCACATCTTTAAAAAAAAATAAGATTCAATATACTGTAAATCTAGTACACGTCGGTAAATAATTCAAATAAAGTATGACTTATTTTTTTGTTCATCTTCTAATCATTCTTAAAGGAACAAAAACATATTTTATAGACGCGGCAAGAGGTGAGATTTCACTGGGATTATGCACTAACATAAAGTTAACTGCACATTAAATTATGATGAATTCTTTTTGTTCTACATATTGAACTTTTGCGGTACCTTTTTATGATTTGAACCTTCCTTCTTGGCATTAACTCAACGGCTAAAACTATTACGCCTATACATTTATATTCGAATCTGGTAAATTGTATTCTTTGATATGACACTCAAGAAAAATTCGCAAAAACATGAAATGTCTTCAAATGTCCTTGCAGTACCATTTTAACACAAAATAAAAATATAAAAAATTCAAGTTAAACTGATCTGAACCTATTGTATGTATTTGAAGATTAAAAGATCATGAGCTTAATGTTTTGAATTGCATCTCACGATTATTGTTCGTCGAAAAGTTATCATTAGGGTCTTCCGTTTCCGACGGAAGACCCTCTTGTTATTCTATTGTTTCTTTTTAGGGTCTTCCGTTTCCAACGGAAGACCCTCTTGTTATTCTACGGTTTCTTTTTCTTTATTAGGGTCTTCCGTTTTCAACGGAAGACCCTCTTGTTATTCTTCGGTTTCTTTTTATTAGGGTCTTCCGTTTTCAACGGAAGACCCTCTTGTTATTCTTCGGTTTCTTTCTATTATTATTAGGGTCTTCCGTTTCCAACGGAAGACCCTTTTGTTATTCTATTGTTTCTTTTTATTATTATTAGGGTCTTCCGTTTTCAACGGAAGACCCTCTTGTTATTCTATTGTTTTTTTTAGGGTCTTCCGTTTCCAACGGAAGACCCTCTTGTTATTCTTCGGTTTCTTTCTATTATTATTATTATTCTTTTTATTTTTTTTTCTGACTCTTTTTCGGCTTTATAACTCCAAAAGTTTACAACCGATATTTATGAAACTTTCAGAGATTATGTGCAATTATAATACCTCAAAGTTAATGAAGTTTCGTTGAAAACGTCACTTCCGTTTTAACGTGACGTCATTTTTAAAATTTTCAAAAAGTCATTTTGTCCGCGGCGTTTCTCAAAAACGCTTTAAGATAAAGGCTTGAAATTTTCAATGGTTATGATTTGGTCGATTTACCTCTGTAATAAGGCTGGAAATGAAAATCTGTCACTTCCGGTCGAAACCGTAAGTGAAACAAATTTTTCGAAAAAATAAATTTTCTGATCAAATCAAAAATGAATATGTGTTTAATAAAGCTTGTCAAGCTGAATCTAACACTGAAAGCCGTTTTCAAATCGGACAATGCATTACAGAGATATTGGGGTTTAAAAATTGATTTTTCCGGAAATTTTGATTCCGCTTCCTTGGTTTAAAAAATAGCGTAATGTTCAAAGTAAAGTTAACTCGTACCAAAAATAATTGTTAAGTCGTACTTGAACACATTCGGATTTTTTTTTGTTAAGTCGTTCTTGAAATCAGGAAGGATTTTGTTAAGTCGTACTTAAAATCATTCGGATTTTGTTAAGTCGTACTAGGAATAATTCGATTTTTTCATCTTTTTATTTTAGTTACACTTGTTATTGGTTCAAGCTTTGCTTCTTACAGGAACTTCCAGCTTTACTTCCGACATTAACGGAAGACCCACTCGTTGCTTTGCAACGAGCTTTGCTCTAGTTTATTATTATTATTCTTCTTGTTTTTCCTTCTGACTTCTTTTTTGCTTTATATCTCAAAAACTATTCAAGCGATTTGCAAGAAATTTTCAGGGATTATGTAAAATACTTGTCCCTTGAAGCTTTAAAACTTTCAGTAAATAAGTCACTTCCGTTTTCTAGTTACGTCATTTTGAAAAAATTCAAAAAGTGATTTTGTCCAGGACTTTTCTCGTAAACGGTTGTTTATAAAGACTTGAAATTTTCTGTGATTGTTAATCAGCGGATTTACTTATGGCATTTTTACAAAAAAAATTATTTTGTCACTTCCGGAAGAAACCGGAATTGATTTTAATTTTTCAAAAAATTAAATTTTTTGATCAAATCAAAAACAAATATGTGTTTTGTAGAACTTTTTAAGCTGAATCTAACACTGAAAACCGTTTAAAAATCGGATGATGCATTACAAAGATATTTGGCTTTAAAAATTGATTTTTCCGGAAATTTGGATTCTGCGTTTTTGGTTAAGAAAGTAGTATCAAGTTCTTGGTTAAATTAACTTGTACCTAAAAATTATTTGCTAAGTCGTACTTGAACACATTCGGATTTTTTTGTTAAGTCGTTCTTGAAATCAGAAAGGTTTTTGTTAAGTCGTACTTAAAATCATTCGGATTTTGTTAAGTCGTACCAGGAATAATTCGATTTTTCATCTTTTTATTTTAGTTACTCTTGTTATTGGTTTAAGAGCTCTGCTTCTTACAGGAACTTCCAGCTTTACTTCCGACATTAACGGAAGACCCACTCGTTGCTTTGCAACGAGCTTTGCTCTAGTTATTATTATTATTCTTTTTCTTTTCTTCTGACTCCTTTTTTGCTTCATAACTCAAAAGGTTTTAAACCGATTTTGATGAAATTTTCAGAAATTTTTGCAAGTTGGCGTCCCTCAAAAATGTAAAAGTTTTAAAGAGAACGTCACTTCCGTTTTGACGTGACGTCATTTTTAAAAATTTCAGAAAGTCATTTTGTCCCGGACTTTTCTCAAAAACGCTTTAAGATAGAGGCTTGAAATTTTCAATGGTTATGATTTGGTCGATTTACCTCTGTAATAAGGCTCGAAATGAAAATCTGTCACTTCCGGTCGAAACCGGAAGTGAAACAAATTTTTCGAAAAAATGAATTTTATGATCAAATCAAAAATGAATATGTGTTTTGTAGAGCTTATTAAGCTGAATCTAACACTGAAAGCCGTTTTAAAATCGGATATCGGGGTTTAAAAATTGATTTTTTCCGGAAATTTTGATTCCGCGTCCTTGGTTTAAAAAATAGCGTAATGTTAATCGTAAAGTTAACTCGTACCAAAAATAATTGTTAAGTCGTACTTAAACACATTCGGATTTTTTTTGTTAAGTCGTTCTTAAAATCAAAAAGGTTTTTGTTAATTCGTACTTAAAATCATTCGGATTTTGTTACGTCGTACCAGGAATAATTCGATTTTTTTCATCTTTTTATTTTAGTTACTCTTGTTATTGGTTTAAGAGCTCTGCTTCTTACAGGAACTTCCAGCTTTACTTCTGACATTAACGGAAGACCCACTCGTTGCTTTGCAACGAGCTTTGCTCTAGTTATTATTCTTTTTCTTTATTTTTCTGACTTTTTTAAAGCTTAATATCTCAAAAAGTTTTCAACGGATTTACATAAAAATTTCAGGGATTATGGTGCATCACTGTCCCTCAAAGATGTTAAATTTTGAATAACAACGTTACTTCTGTTTTTACGTTACGTCAATTTTTAAATTTTCAAAAAGTGATTTTGTCCAGGGCGTTTTTCAAAAACGCTTCAAGATATAGACTTGAAATTTTCTGTGTTGAAGCATTGATCGTTTTTATTTGGACATAAGGCTGGAATTTAGTTTCCGTCACTTCCAGTCCAAACCGGAAGCGTTTTAAAATTTTCGAATTTTCGAATTTTTCGTTTCAATTTCAAATGTTTACAAGGTTTGTAGAGTTGGTCATGCTGAATACGAAACTGAAATCCGTTTGAAAATCGGACGATGCATTACAGAGATATCGGGGTTTAAAAATTATTTTTTCCGGAAATTTTGATTCCGCGTCCTTGGTTTAAAAAATAGCGTAATGTTCAAAGTAAAATTAACTCGTACCAAAAATAATTGCTTAGTCGTACTTGAACACATTCGGATTTTTTTTTAAAGTCGTTCTTAAAATCAGAAAGGCTTTTGTTAAGTCGTACTTTAAATCATTCGTATTTTGTTAAGTCGTACCAGGAATATTCGATTTTTTCATCTTTTTATCTAAGTAATTCTTGTTATTGGTTTAAGAGCTCTGCTTCTTACAGGAACTTCCAGCTTTACTTCCAACATTAACGGAAGACCCACTCGTTAATTTGCAACGAGCTTTGCTCTAGTTATTATTCTTTTTATTTTTTTTTCTGACTCCTTTTTGGCTTTATAACTCAAACAGTTTACAACCGATTTTGATGAAATTTTCAGAGGTTGTGTGCAACTATAATACCTCAAAGTTTGTGAAGTTTCTTTGAAAACATCACTTCCGTTTTTACGTTACGTCATTTTTAAAATTTTCAAAAAGTCATTTTGTCCGCGGCGTTTCTCAAAAATGCTTTAAGATAGAGGCTTGAAATTTTCAATGCTTATGATTTAATCGATTTACCTCTGTAATAAGGCTGGAAATGAAAATCTGTCACTTCCGGTCGAAACCGGAAGGGAATCAAATTTTTCAAAAAAATAAATTTTCTAGTCAAATCAAAAATGAATATGTGTTTTATAGAGCTTATTAAGCTGAATCTAACACTGAAAGTCGTTTTAAAATCGGACGATGCATTACAGAGATATACGAGTTCAAAAAATGATTTTTCCGGAAATGTTGATTCCGCGTTTTTGGTTAAGAAATTAGTGTCAAGCTCTTGGCTAAATTAACTTGTACCTAAAAATTAATTGTTAAGTCGTACTGTAACACATTCGGATTTTTTTTGTTAAGTCGTTCTTGAAATCGGAAAGGTTTTTGTTAAGTCGTACGTAAACTTATTCGGTTTTTGTTAAGTCGTACCAGGAATAATTCGATTTTTTTATGTTTTTATTTAAGGTACTCTTGTTATTGGTTTAAGAGCTCTGCTTCTTACAGGAACTTCCAGCTTTACTTCCGACATTAACGGAAGACCCACTCGTTGCTTTGCAACGAGCTTTGCTCTAGTTATTAGGGTCTTCCGTCTTCAGCGGAAGACCCTTCTATTATTGTAATGTTTCTTTTTCACTTTTCTTATTATTATTATTATTATTATTAAGGTCTTCCGTTTCCAACGGAAGACCTTATTGTTATTGCTTTGTTTCTTTTTCCCTTTTATTATTTTTTTTTTCTTACACTTTTTTGTACAAGCGATTTCTTGAAAACGGCTTGACCGATTTTCGTGAAAATTTCAGATCTTGTAGATATTGATAAAAACCTTATATATAATTTTTTATTTTAATGACGTCATTTCCGTTCGGGAGATATTGACGTTTTAGTGATTTTTAGAGGGTCATTTTGTCCTGCTATCTCCTCCTAAACGAAAAAAGATATTGGATTTAAATTTTCAGGGATTGTAGACAAAAGATTGTAGATGTGTTTAAAGGCATTTATGGTTGTCTGGCTTCAAAGGCGTCGAAGCTCGCCTGGACCCGAAAATCGAGTTTGAAAAAACGACGTAATTTTTAATGGTTTTCGTTCTTTATTTCCTTTCCTGAAAATATTTTACTATAACATATAGAGCAAATAAAATTTATAATTACAAGAGCTTTCGTTTGATAACAAGAAAAAGGGGCTGGTCCCTCAATTTAGGGGCCAAAAGGGTTCTAAAGTCTTTCTTCCATATCCCTTTACTGAGAAATATTTTGTAATATGTTAAAGAAGCAAAAATGTTCATCTTTCACTAATAAAACTATACATTATAAAATTTGTATCATGCGTTACGTAAATAGGGGTTTTAAGGGGCCAGAAGTCCAAAACTTCGATCGAATATATCTCAAAAAGGACAAATATTTTGAAAAGCAATATAGAATAAAAGATGCTTAGAATGGTGTTTTAAACAATATTCAATCATAAAAGTTTCGTTATCTGGCCCCATTAAGGAGATTAGGGGTCGGCCCCTAAAACGTCCTATCCCAGATAGCTCAAAAACGGCAAAGAATTTCTAAACACTTGTTGAACAAAATATGTTAAATATCAAAAGAACTTTCGTATGATGCCTAGAAAAAGGGGCTGGCCCTTCAATTTAGGGACCAAAAGGGCTCTAAAGTCTTTCTTCCATAGCACTTTACTGAAAAATATTTTGTTATATGTTTAGGAAGCAATATATTCATTTCACACTTATTTAACAAAATATTATAATTATTTTATCATGTGCTCCGTATTAAGGGGTTTTTAATGGGTTTTAAGGGGCCAGAAGTACAAAACGTTGATAACATACCTCAAACAGTACAAATATTTTAAAAAGCATCATTTTCAAAATCAATATAGAATAAAATGCTGAGAATGATGTTCCTGACAAAATTCAACCATCAATTTTTTTTATTGTTGCCCCGATTAGGAGATAAAGGGTCAAATATCAATGTCAAGGTCATATAACCTTCAAAAAATCGCACGGAAGACCTCCTCGTTGCTCGCAACGAGATCGTGTCTAGTTAGGGTCTTCCGTTTTCAACGGAAGACCCTCTTGTTATTCTTCGGTTTCTTTTTATTATTATTATACTTTTTCTTTTTTTTTCTGACTCCTTCTCGGCTTTATAACTCAAAAAGTTTCCAACCGATTTTAATGAAACTCTCAGAGATAATGTGAAACTATTATCCCTCAAAGATGTTAAAGTTTGCTCGAAAACGTCACTTCCGTTTTGACGTAACGTCATTTTTAAAATTTTCAAAAACTCATTTTGTCCGCGGCGTTTCTCAAAAACGCTTTAAGATAGAGGCTTGAAATTTTCAATGAATATGATTTGGTCGATTTACCTCTGTAATAAGGCTGGAAATGAAAATCTGTCACTTCCGGTCGAAACTGGAAGTGAAACAAATTTTTCGAAAAAATAAATTTTCTGATCAAATCAAAAATGAACATGTGCTTTGTAGAGCTTATTAAACTGAATCTAACACTGAAAGCCGTTTTGAAATCTAACGATGCATTACAGAGATATCGGGGTTTAAAAATTGATTTTTCCGGAAAATTTTATTCCGCGTCCTTGGTTTAAAAAATAGCGAAATGTTCAAAGTAAAATTAACTCGTACGAAAAATAATTGTTAAGTCGTACTTGAACACATTCGAATTTTTTTGTTAAGTCGTTCTTGAAATCAGAAAGGTTTTTGTTAAGTCGTACTTAAAATCATTCGTATTTTATTAAGTCGTACCAGGAATAATTCGATTTTTTTCTTCATATTTTTATTTTAGTTACTCTTGTTGTTGGTTTAAGAGCTCAGCTTCTTACAGGAACTTCCAGCTTTACTTTCGACATTAACGGAAGACCCACTCGTTGCTTTGCAACGAGCTTTGCTCTAGTTATTATTATTATTCTTTTTTTGTCTTACAAATTTTGTGCAGGCGATTTCTCAGAGATGGGACGATTGATTTCTCTCAAATTTTCAGGAATAAAGCCTCGTTATCTGAAATTTATACCGCTGAAACAAATTTTAAAAATTCACTTCCATTCGGAAGTGATCGTCCGTTTACGATTTTAAAAAGTCAATTTTGTCTCTCAGGTTTTTCAAAAACGAGCAAAGATAAAGAGCTGAGACTTTCAGAGATGATAGATCTATCGATTTCCTGGTGCACCTCGGTATAGAGAATGTCCGCCGTCACTTCCGGTCGTCACCGGAAGAAATTTTGAAAAATTGAATTTTTCGACTTTTTTATTTTTTGATATTTTTCTTTGAAATTTTTACACCTGATAGTGACCCTTTTACTGATTCAGAATATGTAATTTGTTTTAAGATCGATCGAGGCATTCTCGAGAAATTAAGCGTCAAAGTCCTGAAGCGAGAGTCCGAGTAGCTCAGTCGATATAGTCGTGGACATGGCCCAGGCGACCCGGGTTCAAGCCTCGAGTGCCGCAAAAAAAAATTTCTCTTTTTTTCGCTTCGATCTACGATTTTATCTTTGAATTGATAAATTTAATCTTATCTATTCAAAAATTGGACGGAAGACCCACTCGTTGCTCGCAACGAGATCGAATCTAGTTATTATACTTTTTCTTTTTTTTTCTGACTCCTTCTCGGCTTAATAACTCAAAAAGTTTCCAACCGATTTTTATGAAACTTTCAGAGATAATGTGAAACTAATATCCCTCAAAGATGTTAAAGTTTTCTTGACCATGTCACTTCCGTTTTGACGTAACGTCATTTTTAAAATTTTCAAAAAGTCATTTTGTCCGCGGCGTTTTTCAAAAACGCTTAAAGATAGAGGCTTGAAATTTTCAATGGATTTACCTCTGTAATAAGGCTGGAAATGAAAATATGTCACTTCCGGTCGAAACCGGAAGTGAAACAAATTTTTCGAAAAAATGAATTTTCTGATCAAATCAAAAATGAATATGTGTTTTGTAGAGCTTATTCAACTGAATCTAACACTGAAAGCTGTTTTAAAATCGGACGATGCATTACAGAGATATCGGGGTTTAAAAATTGATTTTTCCGGAAATTTTGATTCCGCGTCCTTGGTTTAAAAAATAGCGTAATGTACAAAGTAAAATTAACTCGTACCAAAAATAATTGTTAAGTCGTACTTGAACACATTCGGATTTTTTTGTTAAGTCGTTCGTGAAATTGAAAATATTTTTGTTAATTCGTACTCAGAAAACATTCGGATTTTGTTAAGTCGTACCAGGAATAATTCGATTTTTTCATCTTTTTATTTTAGTTACTCTTGTTATTGGTTTAAGTGCTCTGCTTCTTACAGGAACTCCCAGCTTTACTTCAGACATTAACGGAAGACCCACTCGTTGCTTTGCAACGAGCTTTGCTCTAGTTATTCTTTTTTTTCTTTTTCTGACTTTTTTGAAGCACAATTTCTCAAAAACTATCCAACCGATTCGCACAAAATTTTCAGGACTGATAAATCATGATCGGCGCTACATATTATTAAATTTTCAAATGATGACGTCACTTCCGGTTTCAGATATTGATGATTTTGTAAATTTTTAAGGGTCATTTTGTCCACGCATCTCCTCCGAAACTAATCAAGATAGAAACTTGAAACTTTCAGGGATTATAGATGAATGTATGTAGATGTACCCCCATGCTTCCACTGATGAAAATTGCTAAAGGCCTTAAAGCTCGCCTGAACCTGAAAATTGGCACCAAATTTTTTCACGAAATTTTTGCACATTTTCTGTGATATCTTTTGATGTATAAACATTTTGTTAAAACATGTAATGCAAAAGTTGTTTCAAATTACACGGGCTTTCGTTTAATATCAAAAAAAGGGGCTGCCCCTCAAGTTAGGGGCCAAGAGGGCTGTAAAATCTTCTTAAAATAACTCTTTACTGAATAATAATTTCTTATTAATTATAGAAGCTAAAATGTTCATTGTTGGGCTGTTTATCTATACAGTACCATACTTAAGTCATATGTTACGTAATTAGGGGTTTCAAGGGGCCAGAAATTCAAAATTTCGATCATTAATATATGAAAAAGGAGAAATATTTTTAAAAGCATTATAGAACAAAAGTTGCTTTAAAAAAATGTTCTGTACAATATGCCACCTTAAATTTTGTTGTTCATGACCCCATTTGGGAGATAAAGGGCTGGCCCCTAAAACACATTTGTAAAGATATCCTAAGAACGGTAAACATTTCGTGAACACTTGTTGAACAAAAAATGTTTATATTTGCAAGACCTTCCATTTGATATCAAGAAAAAGGGGCTGGCCCCTCCAATTAGGGGTCAAGAGGGGTCTTAAATCTTCTTACAAAAACTCTTTACTGAACAATAATTTGTTATTAATTATAGAAGTAAAAATGTTCATTGTACAGCTGTTTATCTATACAGTATCATACTTAAGTCATATATTACGTAATTAGGGGTTTCAAGGGGCCAGAATTCAAAACTTTGATCATTAATATCTTGAAAAGGAGAAATATTTTCAAAAGCAATGTAGAACAAAAGTTGTTCAAAATAATATTCTGAACAATATGATACCATAAATTTTGTTGTTTGTGGCCCCGGTAAAGAGTTAAAGGGTCGGCCCCTAAAATACAGTTGTTTAGATATCTTGATAACGATTAATCATTCGTGATTATTTGTAGAACAAAATATGCTTATATTAGCGAGACCTTTTATTTGATATCAAGAAAAAGGGGCTGACCCCTCAAATTAGGGGCCAGAAGGGCTATAAGGTCTTTTTTTAATAACTCTTTTCTGACCAATAATTTGAGTTAAATCATAAAGCAACAAAGGAGCTTTCATTAAGCTTAATTTAAAACTGAAATCCGTTTTAAAATCAGACGATGTATTACAAAAATATTGGGGTTTGAAAATTGATTTTCCGGAAATTTTGTTTCCGCGCCCTTGGTTTAAAAAAAGCGTAATGTTCAAAGTAAAATTAACTCGTACCAAAAATAATTGTTAAGTCGTACTTGAACACATTCGGATTTTTTTATCAAGTCGTTCTTGAAATCAGATCGGTTTTTGTTAATTCATACTTAAATCATTCGGATTTTGTTAAGTCGTACCAGGAATAATTCGATGATTTTTTCATCTTTTTATTTTAGTTACTCTTGTTATTGGTTTAAGAGCTCTGCTTATTACAGGAACTTCCAGCTTTACTTCTGGCATTAACGGAAGACCCACTCGTTGCTTTGCAACGAGCTTTGCTCTAGTCCTTCTTATTATTTCATTTTTTATTTTTTTTCTGACTTTTTTCGAAGGCTATTTCTCGTGAACTATTCGACCGATTTGCATGAAATTTACAGGACACATTGAGCATCAAATATACTTGATGTTATAAAATTTCTGGCTTATGACGTCACTTCCGGTTTGAGATTTTGAGGATTTAATGAATTTTTAAGGACCATTTTGTCCACGTAACTTCTCAAAAACTACTTGCGATAGAAACGTGAAACTTTCAGGGATAGTAGATGAATGTCTGTAGATGATCCTATTTATTTGATATTTTGAAAAATGCGCAAGGCGGCGAAGCTCGCCCGAGCTCAAAAATAGGCACCAATTTTTTTCACGAAATTTTCGCACATTTTCGGCCCTAGCTTTTAATGTGTAAATATTTTGTTAAGACATGTAAAGCAAAAGTTGTTTAGATTAACTAGGACTTGCGTTTGATTTCAAGAAAAAGGGGCTGACCCCTCAAAATAGGGGCCAAAATGGCTCTTAAGTCTTTTTGCAATAACTCTTTACTGAAAAATAATTTGTTATCAATTATAGAACCAAAAATGTTCATTGTATATCTGTTTATTTATACAGTACCATGCCTAAGTCATATGTTACGTAATTAGGGGTTTCAAGGGGCCAGAAGTTCAAAACTTTGATCTTAAATATCCAGAAAAGGAGAAATATTTTGATAAGCATTATAGAACAAAAAATGCTTAGAATAATGTTCCTAACAATATGCTACCTTAATAATTTTTGTTGGTGGCCCCAGAAAGGATTTTAAGGGTCGGCCCCTAAAACACAATTGTTCAGATATCTTTAGAACGGTCAACAATTTCAGAACACTTGTTTAGCAAAATGTGTTTATATTTACAAGACCTTTTATTTGATATCAAGGAATAAGGACTGGTCCCTCAAATAAAGGGCCAAGAGGGCTCTAAAGTCTTTTTATAATAACTCTTTACTGAAAAATAGTTTGTTATCAATTATAGAACCAAAAATGTTCATTGTACATCTGTTTATCTATATGGTACCATACCTAAGACATATGATACGTATTTAGGGGTTTCAAGGGGCCAGATGTCTAAAAATTTGGTCATTAATATCTAGAAAAGGAGAAATATTTTGAAAAGCCTTGTAGAAGAAAAGTTGCTCAAAATAATGTTCTTAACGATATGGGATCTAAAACTATTTTTTTGGTGGCCCTGGTAAGGAGTTTAAGGGTCGGCCCCTAAAACACAGTTGTTCGGATATCTCTAGAACGGTTAACAATTCGTGAATACTTGTGTAACAAAATATGTTTATATTTACAAGACCTTTCATTTGATATCAAGAAAAAGGGGCCAGCCCCTCAAATAAGGGGCCAAAAGGGCTACAAAGTCTTTCATAATAACTTATTTTTAAGCGATAATTAGTTATTAATCATAAAGCAGAGCTTATTATTCATAATTAAAAACTGAAATCCGCTCTAAAATCGGACGATGCAATACAAAGATATAGGGGTTTAAAAATTCGATAATTGTTAAATCGTACTTTTACAGATTCGGATTTGTATTTGCTAAGTCGTTCTTGAAATCGATAAGGTTTGTTAATTCGTACTTGGTATCATTCGGATTTTGTTAACTCGTACCAAGAATTATTCGAGTTTTTTGGTCTTAATTTCTTATGTTTGTTAGTTTAAGAACCCTGCTTCTTACAGGAACTTCTAGCTTTACTTTCGACATTACCGGAAGACCCACTCGTTGCTTTGCAACGAGCTTTGCTCTAGTTTATTTTTATTATTTTAATCATTTACAATATTTCTTTGCTAAATTTTGTTTTGAAATCATTCGAATGATTCAACATACACAGAGAAAGCTTAAATGGGTAAACAATGAATCATTTGATATATTACATCAAAATTAGGATCGTAACAGGAGTTGAATAGCATCAATATTTATACTTTAATACAAAATTAATATTTGTTTTTCCTCGGACTAGAATATTTCGACGTCATTGGATGAATCGCGTCACGTGATTGCCTTATAAATTTCTTTACACGGCGGGTGTCAAAATTTATACGGAAACATGGCAGACGTAACGTTATTTGAGCTGATTTTTTACACAAACGTTCAACCATACCTTGAATTTTTAAGTCCCAAAATATTTTAGAGTGACCCCCTTTGCCCGTGACGTAGTGAAACGATTCTATATACATGTACAATGGCATTCAGGTTTGCTCAGACAACTGACGAGAAAGGTACAAAATTAGAGAATAAGCCTATGAATTTAATTGTTATTTATTATCTTTTGTTGTTTTCATATCAATTTTTAGGTCCTCGACAAAACAAAACACTTACTAGATTTGTTACGGTTTACAGAAATTTGTGGTGTCGGTAAAGTCCAGAGAAGGCTCGGCTCCACATCGCCTTCTATGGACTTTACCGACCCCACACATTTCTGTAAACAGTCAGTAACAAACCTAATAAGTAATATTGTATTGTCATATAAAACAACAATTACTATAACAATCCAAAACATTTTACAAACAGAATAGAACACATGAGTTTATGATCAATGTGTGCCAACTTAATTGCCTAAAATATTCTACATCAAATGATATCTAATGATATTCTACACGTTATATGTTCCCAAGTGTTTGGAAATCCTAGTATAAGCGCTGTTAGCAAACATCTACATTATTAATCTGTTATTCACCTGTCACTTTGTTATTTGTAACGGTACCTTGTTTTGGAGTAACAAAAACGTTTATATGCGCCATCGTTTTCAATAAATTCGATAAATTGAAAAAAAAATGGAAAAATTCTCTCAGTAATTATTTAGTTTTAACACATCAATACTGAAGAAAAAGTTGGGTGGTCAATATCGTTGGACTATTCTACATTTCAATGAATGGTTATTTGTTTATTTCTAGTTTAATACAAGGGGCCGTCTAAAATAATCGTGGATACATATAATTTCACTCTAAATAACGACGCAATTTTCAGAAACGTATCATAATGATTTAATATTGACCATTTTTTTTTTATAATTAAGCATATGTTTAAAAATCAAAGCAATGTACCTACTTTCATTGGTGTTGTTATATATTTAAATTCCAGTGTCATTGCCGGTGATATCAATGTGTATCGATTTTGTAAGTTCAAATGCCGTATAATTGAGGTGTGATCGGGGTTTGCTTATTCAGATATGAATATTTAATCGTATAATGACTTAAAAATATATAAATATAAGTAATAAGGAATACTTCTTTGAATATTATGAGGTGATAATTCTGTCGGGGCGTGATCTTATCTTTCATAAAGCTCTTCGGGCTTTTATTAGATTTGATCACACCTCGACAAAAAGTATCACCTTATAATACTCAAAGAAATAATATGCTTTATTTCTTAAATCAGTAGTGTCTATACCGGCCGCATAGCTTTGTGTGACGTCTAAGGTATATCGACGCTTTTATATGTTGTTGTCCTCGCTTTGCCGGTGAGTAATATGATGTAATCACTGCCTGGCCAAAAGGTACAACCGCACACGTCATTACAAATCACTTGTGCCACTTGTAGATGAATTATGATGATCTCAAAACATTTCGATGGTTAACCGTTTTCTCTTTCATTTGTTTCGTATCTGTCGCTGTTTCACCCAAAGTCGACATAAATTGCGGGTAATTAAGGCTGCAATCGTTGCAGAAAAAAATCATACAACCTGCTAATGCGGGTTTAACTTAGTTATTTTCTGCAATGTTGTAACCTTCATATCCCCCATGAATTTCCAAAGAAAGCATTTTAATGTGTAAATAAGTCACGTCAAATTGCAAGATCGCAAGATTAACTATCATTGAACCTAACAATATTTGTTTCATTTTATAATAAACGATTTTCAGATCATTAAAGAATTGCTTTATTGACTTGAATGTTACACTTGCTCTTAACAGAGTACTAGACAAAAGCTAATCAGTTGCACAAACTACAAAAACAGATGATCGACATGCATGTCAATAAGTTAGTTTTATTTCACTACATTAATAACACAACAACTTAAACCAGCTGCAGCATTTACAAATGATTACATCGAACAAGTATTATTTCTTTCTATTTCTTACGGAAACTTATAGTTAATTCATAGCTCTATAGAAACAGCCAGACTGAAATCTACACGCCCCGTTTATCGATTGGTCAAAATATACAGCGGCTGAGAAACTGACAAGAATATGACAGGACAGATATTGACATGCCCTGTTTATCGATTGGTCGAAACCTACAACGACATAGGAAAAATCACGGACTGCACGAAATAATCATGACGACGTCAGAATCAAACTCTCACAGGAGACGATTTGGCTGTTTCTTTTAGCTAACGTACTTACGTACATTAACAGTAATTAAGTAAATTTTACTTACTTTTCATCATCAATTTATCAATTAGCTTAAAGAAAGATGTTAATATAAACAATAAAATGCTTTCTTTAATGATTCATTCGGGTTATGAAGGTAGCGATCATTGCAGAAAAAAATACCATAACCCGCTAACGCGGGTTATGTATTTTTCTGCAATGTCGCTACCCTCATATCACGAATGAATCACCAATGCAAAGAAAGCATTTTATAGTTTAAATAATGACACTAATAACTCTTTGCTAATTCAATGCAAAAACTTTATTTTTTGTGGAATAAATATTTTTTAATGATGAACAGCATGTGTTTATTTCTTTTTCACCATTGTCAATTCATTGTATATATTAAATTTCAATGGTGAAAAACGCAAAAGAGATTACTTGTGTAAAATTAAAACAGTGGATTAACAGTTAAACCAAACAACTTCCATTTACAATGTTAAAAATTCAATAACTGTTTGTAGTGTCAACAGTTCTGTCGTTACTTTGACAAATACGCATTACTTTAAAACCACTTAATGGCTATTTATTTTAACTAATTTACTTTTTCATAATTTATCAGTGTCTAAATTTTTATCAAATATTATATTGATACACTTTTAACATGCATTTAAGTGTGATTTTTTATAAAAAAAAAAATGTTTACTTTTTTAAAAGCTTGGATTAAAACCTTTGTTAAGGTATCCATTTATTAATCGATTAATTTTTTATATTAGTATTTGCGTATTTTTTGTTGGGAATTTTTTTTAAATAAATTCTGACGTTTTAAAACGAAAACCTGCTGATGCGATTATAACTCTGTACAAGGCGATATGAAGTTTAATCTTATAATTTCTTTTCTTTTCTTATTTGGAAAACTCAAAATAACTCGCTCATCCAAAGCGGAGAATGACTTTGTTTATGTGCAATCTGGTGTGACACAATCAAATGCATGTATTCTGAACGAGTTTGCAATAGATAACTCGACACTATCCGCTCGGTTACAATGTGGAATACCTTGTAATGCTCTTTTAGAGTGTGTTGGAGTGGATATCATAGGAAGGGAAACAAAACGGTGTCGCCTTTTGAGTGGATTTCCTGCTCTAATACCAACACAGACAACATCAGATGAAACCGCCAGATATCAGAAAGTATGATAATTTGTTAAATAATCTTTTATTTTAGGAATTTTTGCTTAGTTTTTGCTTTTTATTGTTATTCTTCATTTTTAATAGTTATACGTCCAGTATTTTTTATATTTTGTTTTCTTATAGTCCACTGGAAGCAGAGTTGGTAATAAAACTTTTCTTTTTACATGTTGATTCATAAAATGTTAGTACTTGGTTAATTAATAACAATATAAGAAGTCTTTGGCTATATATTAATGATCGTTAAATAAAAAAATGTTCAACAAAATAGTTACTTTTCTTTAAGTTCTTTTATTGAATTCTGTTAAAAGGGATAATTAAGGTGTTAATAATATTATACATTTTTATTTTAAACCAAATATTTTCATCCAAGCTCAGTCCCGAGTTTTTGCTTCCTCCACTTTCCACTTGATATTTCGATCATAATACCTTAGTGCTAAAACTACTTTAATCCACTAATATCAAAAATGCCCAGATTATCTTTTTTGATATGACCCCTCCACCGCTTAAGGCTTCAATACAAAACCCAAAATTATAGAAATCTACGGAGATATTGCATTGCATCAGCCAAGAAAGAGCCCGGGTGATAACGTTGAAAAAATGTGCGAGGTATTCCAAACGAGTTCAAAATGGTGAAAAGATGTAAACATTTATCATTTTAAACCTCCGTAAGATATTATTTGTTTTCGTTCGTTTGAACTTTTATGAGCGAGAAATGATAATGTGTCAATAAAGATATCGGTGATATAATCCTGTTTATTGATTTCACAGGTATGTGTACTTTTATGAAAAACCATCAAAAGGTGATAGAAGCAGTAACTTGGGACAAACTATAATTGAAAAAAAAAAAATAAAGATTATCATGGAACATATTTAATGTTATATGTGGCGTATTTGGAGTAAAATTTTTGACATGAGTTTCAGTTAAATGTACAACATGCTTCAATCTTATAATTAGACGTTTTACAAGCTATAGGCCCGTAAAACGTGTTCTTTCTTTAGTTATTTGTCTCTAAACTGTGCTACATGTTTGATGAATATTAATGTGATCGGCCATTTGTAACGCCACTGCGCATTCGTACGGGAAAACCTAGTATTAAAAACACGATGGAAGAACAGTTTGTTTACAAATTAGAATCACGTTTTATGTCTAGAATTAGATAATTCTTATATCAGATAATACCCGAAGCATTTTTATTCCGTTGTTCTTTAATGTAGAACGATATAAATTGCTTATTATTTGTAATAAAGATAAAACTCGATTCTAGCATCAACGACACGGTTGATCCCTGCGGGATGCATGAACTGAGAGTGTTTATTTTTTTTTTATTCCAACATTTCTCTAAACAAAAATCCACTTTATAACTTATAACGTAAGGACATGGAACACATTGAGCACGTACGAACCCTTCAACTTCATGATGAAAACTTAATTTAATTTGGCTTTAATTTCCACTCCATTAATCTACATGGTCTTTGATTACAATCTTCCCTTTGTTCATGTCCTTGTCAGGCTGTCTCTTTTTTTCTTTCTTGGCCAAATCTGTCAAACTTAACGGTATTACGGGTATACCTATCTTTCTCGTCGTCGCCATTGTTGTTGTAATAGACTGGGCGTGGTATTACGTGGCCGATTTAAGGCGGGGTTTATTCAAATGCTCTATTTATCATGGGCTCGAAAATAATTATCAAAAATATTTATTAATTTCTATATTTTTTTAACCCGATTAATATAAACTGCGTAATTCATTGTGAAGATATAACTTTATATTACATATTTAAATAAATCAATCAATCAAATATTTCTAAGCATAAAAAATACGCCACATCTACCTTTAATTTAACCAAAATGACTACAAAAGTTAAAAAAAGGTGAAAAATGGAAGCCGATATATAAGAAGAAGGAAACAATTACTTTTTAAAATCACCATAAACATACAATAAAATACCTTCAAGTTGATACTCATAATCTAGGTAGAGTAATCATCATCTTAACTTTCGTCTTACATCTCAATTTGAGAAAAAACGTTGACCTTATTGCTATGATAAAAACAATATCACAAACGCCGAATTCCATCATAAGAATACATAACATTTACAATATATTTGTTCCCTTAATTACTACTTTGTATGTTAGGGAAATTTGTAAAGAATCTATCACAAAATACACCTTTTTTGTAGGTACAGATTTTTATTGTGAGGCGCAATTAACCAGTGGGCAGATTGTATCTACCATATGTAGTCAGGAAAATCATCAATGGATGGTTAGAATATCTCTCTCTCTCTCTCTCTCTCTCTCTCTCTCTCTCTCTCTCTCTGTGATTATTATTTTGAATTTAAATTGCCACACGTTATATCATTCTTAACTATAATTTGCTTTCTCTGATCTTATATTATTACTAAAAGCTTATTCAGAGACGGTTTGATGGATCAGAGAATTTTTGGAGAAACTGGGTGGACTACGAAAATGGATTTGGATCTAGAGGGTCAGAGTTCTGGATAGGTAAGAAACTTTAGACAAAACTTAATATCAAATTTAACAGAACTTGTAGTTGAAAAGACAGTAAATGTGTATTGGCATACTTCTATTTAGGAAAGATAAGTTTCTCACAATCTTAATACATTGTTAAAAAGCATTGTTGTGGGCATTATCTAAATTTTTATTTTTTTTATTCATCAAATTCTAAATTTGTCCAACGCTTCATTCGAAAATTAAAAAAAAATATTAACACTTAGGGTGATTAAGCTTAATTTTAAGGAAATGCTGATAGATCAATTAATATATTCACCTTTTCTCAAATTATGTTTAGGTAACCGAAACATTCATGAATTAACAAATGATGGCTACACTTACCTTAGAATAGAACTGATGGACCACGACTGTATTTGGAAATATGCAGAGTATTCATACTTTTATGTTGAATCCGACAGCAATAAATATAAGCTGCATGTCAATGGTTATTCTGGGGATGCAGGTACTTTAGTTAAGATAATTTTGAAATGATAATTGGTGACATTGAGAATCTTTCTACGCTTAATTAATACATAGCTTCATCTGTACTAATTTTTGAAATTTTATTCAATTGTTTTCTACATGTTGCTCTTTTAAATATTTTGTTTTAATTTTTTATTAATTTTGCAACCAAGTATATCACCAATGGATTATGAACAAAATATTGTTGTTTTTTTGAATTCTTCAGGGTTTTAATATCTTTATTAACCGATGCAATGACATGATATCATAGCATTAATTAAAAACCATTTTTGCCTCAAATAATCGGTTGCGTATCTTTTTTATGTCAAATTAATTTGATGATACTGTAATTATGATTGGGCAAGCTTCAAAACCCAAAACGAATGAACACAATTTGAACTATCTGCAATCGTTTAAAGCTATTATTAAGGCAAAATAAATTAAGCAGATGATTAATCATACAAAAGTGTAAATAAATACTTTCATTTAATAAATTTAATGCAGATTTATGAAATGTTTTAAAATTAATAAGAAAAATATGAAACCATAGGATTGTGCAACCAAGTTTAAGTAATACTAAAAATGAAATGAATTTAACGCTAAATGTACGATGAACATTTAGTGTTTGCCATGAAATATAAGTCTTCTTTTGTTTAAAGTAATGTTACTGATTTATGAATTAATCTATAATTTAGACCAAACAATTATTTGTTGAAGTGTTGCCTATAATAGGTAGACTTCCATATATATTACTATAATAAGTAATTCGAAAAGTTTATCATTAAAAATGCACCCTATTTAGAAGATTACAGATTTCTTTTTACATTTTTGTTTCTTAATTTCATTTCTATTGTATGTTTCAGAAGACAGTATGTGGTACCATGACGGAATGTTCTTCAGTACGTACGACAATGATAATGATTATGCAGACTATAACTGTGGATTAAGATGGCGCGGAGGGTGGTGGTATCGCGGATGTCATAGGGCAAATCTTAACGGAGATTACGGAAACAATGATTACGGTGAAGGGATCAATTGGTATCACTGGAGAGGTTTTTATTACTCAATGAAGGAAGTCAGAATTTTGGTTCGACAACCTTAAAGTTGATAGCCGTGGAGAATTCCTTGTTTATCTTGATTACATTATAATAGTTCTCTTAAAATGATTTTTAGTGTCTGTTATACATGTATTTGCCTTTATTTGTGTATTTAACGAAATGTTTTATGTGCAATTCAGAAAAGTTTTTTAAAGATTAAATTATCCTAGTATTCTTAAAATGAAGATCTGTGTTTGTTATACATGTATATATTTGCATTTATTTGTGTACTAAATGAATTGTTTAATGTGCATTTCAGAAAAGATTTTTGTTTTTTCTTAAGAATATACTTATGGATATAAACTTTAAAAAAAATTGTTTTCTATATTTGAAACTTCTTTCTACATGGGATTTGTAATGAAAACCACTATTTCAAACATTTTATACCACATATTTTAGTTTGCAAGCTTTAAAATCGCCAATGCAAAATTATGAATGAGTTTAATTTATTTCTGCTTTGAATCTAATTACAGATACAGAAATCAGAATTTTTTTAGATGTGTTAATATTTTGAAACCAAAACATATTAATGCGATTTCAAGTTGAAAATCTTTGAATATTTTATTAACTTTATTTGACTAAAAGGCAAACTTTCAAACGTTAAAATTTCCTTTTATTACACATATCTTGGCATATGAATTGAATCTTGAATAGCCAGATTAACTACAGAGAAGAGTAAATTAAAATCAACTCCTTAAAAGTAATCTTTACAAATGGATGTAAGATTTTGACTGATGGCGATTAACGTATATATATATAGAGGAAGAAAAACAGGAGAGGAATAAGACCCACCTTTTAATGCACCAGCCAGCAGGCGATGGTTGGATTTAATGATTAAGTGATATATTACTTAAAATAAAATCGGCACACTTTGTGTTTTAGATGGAAACATAAATGCGTAGAAATATAAAGAGATATTTGACAGTCATATGTCTCCCGTGGCTTCAGCACATGTCCCATCAACAAATTACCTATTTCAAGATGACAGTGCCTCCGTTTATTACCGGAACAAAATATTATGAGCATGGAATGGCCTGCGCGAACCCTGACATGAATATAATTGAAAACTTTTGGCGAAAACTTAAACAAGGTACAAAATTTAAGAGCAGTAATGATCAGGAAACGGCCATACAAGTATGGGAAAGTATCCGTCCTAGCTTCATCAAGGACCCTTACAGGAACTTTCCACGCAGAATCCAAGCAGTAATAAAGGCTTAAGCAGTTTGACAAAATAATAAGGTAATATTAAATTTATAAAATGATGTAGAATGCAGAAAATCATTGAAGGCCTAGTTTTATCTACATCGCCGCAATTTTGATGTTTTACAATTACTAAAAAATGTTTTCTAAATAAACGGTAATAGCAATATTTTCCGTAAAAAGGTTTTACCCATTGATTGAATAATATGTAGATTCATAATCTTTTATTTGTTTCGTTTTTTAGATAAAAATATCTAAAAAACGAATATAAACCCATAATTCAAAATTTTTACATTTTACAAGATATCTGCATAATGCATTTTGTTACTTTTTTTATGGTTAGAGTTGAACTTATAAAATAGAAGCATGGACCTTTAATATGAATTGAATACACTACTCAAGTTAAAATATTAGCACACTCACTTTCTTAGATACAATTGTTTGTACATAAACAAATCAGGAAAACTAAAAATCTGGCAAGGCATTAATATGATACAATCATGTTTAATCGTTGCAAACCCCTTTGAAAAGGCATAACATGCATTTTGATTGTCAGTGAATGTTTTATATCTGTTGTTATGGAACAATTATTTGTTTAAAACACATCATTTGACAAAAGTAAAAAAGAATACATTCCAATGTATTCAAGGCAAGGAATACTTTCTTGATAAATAATCATTTGAATAAAAGAACTTTTAATGTTAAAAAAATCAATATTAAATGTATATAGCCGTAACCTCAACGTTTATTTGATGTAAAACAAATTTCTTTAAAAGCTTTATATTGGCTGTGCGCTTCAACATTTTAAAAATATATATTGATATCAAAATGTTAACAAAAATTCACTTCCGATGAATGGATTAAGGTCAACTCTAAGCATATTTATCTAATGAAGTTTTAAAAAAAAAAAGCCTCTTTTCATGCATTCAATCACTTGTAAATTTTCATTTTTAACCTAGAAACAGTTACATACTATAATTTTCGTATCAATTTCTTTTTTGAATAGAGATTGAATAGTTTTCAACACATTAATTCGGGTTAAAAAATATATATTTTTAATAAAATAATCATTTAGCAATTAGAAACTGAGGCACAATTCAAAGTTTTATATTTTCTTTTTGTAATTTACAATAACACACTTTTCAAATAACATGAAAATTCCTTATCATTATCAGCTTACAGTAACTGTTATTTCTTTTCAAGCTTCACAATTTATGCTTATTTTAATCATTACTAAATTTGCATGTGCGTTATAAAATATATATGTTGTCGTTGTTGATGTCTAAATTAACTTCAAATATAATTGATTTGCAATAAAAATGATGCACTGGACACTATTTCATTAATGAATGTCTGCATTAAGCAAATATTGAAGAGTCGCTCAGTGCATGCATTAGACTATTGTAGAGTCGCTCAACACCTGCATAAAACGACTGAAGATTAACTCACTTAATGCCTGCATTAAGCGACTGGAAAAACTTTTCATTGAACCAGATTCAAAATTCAATAATGAAAATCCACATCAATTTGCTTTTGTATAGAATGTGTGTTCGAAAAAAAAATAGCACGCATTTACACAAAATAGGTACGACAATGGGTTTCTTTGTTGTTTTTTTTTAGGGTACCCGGTTTAAAAAGAAATGAACGAACATTCATCAATTCATGATTTACTTTTATCACATGTTTATCCCAATATACGGTGGATATCACTCATGGGATAAATTTTTGATATTCCACTGTGTTTTCTTACGCCACGTGACGTCATAGTTAATCATTAGGTTTAGACGGTTGATTGACGTAGAATGAAAAAGTAAATAATTAATTCAGTTGAGGGGTGTTGAGATATAAATTTTAAACATTTAATGTTGTTTCAGTTATTTGTCATGAATTCATAAAAAAATGTTCGAAAATGAATGTATGTTTGTTATACTTCAAGGAACTTTTTTTCCATGCGTAACGTTGTTGACGTGTTGTAAATAATGTGTTGTGCGGCTCACAATCACAATTTTTACAGAAAAAGTTGGGATTAACATAATACTTCGTAAAACATGTGATAAAAAGAATCTCTCATGATTTGCGATGGTATATGATTTTTATCAAACTCGTTGTGTGTTTTCTATCCCCTCGCCAAGGCTCGGGGATAGAAAACACACAACTCGTTGGATAAAAATCATATACCATCGCAAATCATGAGAGATCCTATATTAATATTCAGTTTAAGGTTATCTATTTTTTAATTTTAATTATTTCTAGATCTAATTCTAGATCTGCTAGATACACAGTGAACATGTTAAAGACAAAAATACTCTCAATTGCCTTTGTTACATCGGGCGGGATATTTCTGCTTTGTTTATCTAAACATAGTTTTATTCGTTTGTGTATATCTAACGTAAGTCCAACTTGAGAAAACCCCTGGAACTAACACAGAATATACAAGATACAATACAATACAGCAAATATTAGATCAGAATCCTTTAATAAAAAACACAAATAATCCAAATGGATTGATGACAACCTTTAAAAAAAATTTAATACAAATTCCTCTTACATTGTTTAATGGATTGAATACAATCTTTAGAAATAAGTTTTTATACAAATTTCATTTACATGCTTAATATTAGATTTTTTGTTTGTTTTGAAAATCATTCTTCTCTGATAACATTTAAGAGCATCTGTATATTTATAACCCGAAATTTGGCAATCAATATTATCTTTAAATGTGGTCTGACACAAGAAATATTTGTTGACAATTAAAACAACGCTGAACATTTAAACCAAACAAGAAACAGTGTTTTGAAAATCATTAGAACATTAACGGTGTATAAAGTAAACGTCCTTGACTTTACTTTTGTTGTAATACACATTAATTTAAAAGCTTTTTATTGTTTATGCTTTTTAATTTATATTTTACTCTAAAGTGGGCACTTTTATGAAAATATTTACCAAAATAAGTTTGTAAAGGCTTAACACTTCTTTTTTCGTTCATAGAATAATTTTTTTAGTTTTAGGATATTGCTTAAAAAATTGATCAAAAACATTGAATATATTCTTGAGTTTTTCAACGTGCTTATGAGAAATAGACGTTCCTTTAAGCCGACATGAAGCTACATCTGATAATTTGTGTTCTTATCTTTTATGAAAAAGTTCAAAGTAGTCGTTTATCAAAAGCAGAAAACTACTTTTTCGTTGTGCAGTCTGGTGTGACTCAATCGAATGCATGCATTTTGAAGGAGTTCCCAGTAGATAACTATTCAGATCCTATGATACATTGTGGCTTGTCTTGCAATGCTCTCTCACAATGTGTTGGAGTCGATGTTATAGGACACGAGAGAAAAAGCTGTCGCCTTTTGTATGGATTTACTGCTCTTATACCAAAACATGCGACATCAGACGAAACGGTCAGATATCAGAAGGTATGGTCCTTTATTCATCTATATGATAAAATGGAATGGGATTATTCCTTAATTTGAATAATTTGATTAAATAACCTTTTTTTTTTTGTTGTAGTTCACTGGAATAAATATTGGTAATGAAACTTTGTTCTACAATTTGATTCATTGAATTCACATAGTTTGTTTTTAACAATATAAAAATATCATGGAATAAATGTAATCTACTGCAATGACTGTACCAAATTGACAAGAAATTATATTTGAAAAAAAAATTATTAAAAAAAAACAGGTGCTAAATGCACGATAAGGAGATAAAAGTTTAGAAAAATCCGAAAAGATTTTGAGATTTTTTTTAAATGACCATTAATATACATTACTCTGACATAGATTAAGTTTTCATTTTATTCATAACATTAAACTAAATTTTGCCAAAAAAAAATTGATGTTCAATAAAATAGAAACTTTGGCTTTATTATAAAAACAAATGAAATATGAATGTTCATAGCAAGGCACAATAAAACAATTACACAATAAAGATTCATTAATATTCATGAAAATATTTTCTTTTAAGCAAATATATAAAGCAACGAAAACAAGTACAACAGTATGCTAGGCTAGTGCCAGAAGAGATGACAACATATTAAATCAAAATATTATTTTTTTTTTTCAAATTTCTTACTTATTTTTTTTCCAGTTTTTTTTACCATATCAAATAATGCTAATGTTCATATATGGAAAATATGCTGTTAATACATGAATTGCAATATAAGATTTTCAAAGTAACTTTCTTATATACGTATATTATTTAAAAAATCGCATTTTTAACATGTTTAGCAGTTTTCATAGTAACATTCAATAGATATTGGCGTTTCTTCCAACGATTGTTTTAGAATAAAATGATTGATAATCTAAAAGCATTTTAATTCCATCTAATGAAGATGCTAATTGTTACAATATAATTTTCTTTTATCCCCATAATTACCAAGTTGTATGCTCATGCACGTTTTTAAAGAATCCACAATTAAATAGACTTTTTTGTAGGAACAGATTCTTATTGTTCAATGCAATTAACGAATGGGCTAATCGTATCTACCATATGTAACCAAGGGAATTATCAATGGATGGTTAGATTCTCTCTCTCTCTCTCTCTTTCTCTCTTTCTTTCTCTATTTCTCTCTCTCTTTCTCTGAGAGTTAGTGTGTAAAACTGTTGTACTTTATATAATACACTGTATCAATACATCACTGATGATTTATATACTGTCTGCCTTGATTTATTTTACTATTTGTAAAAAGCTTATTCAAAGACGGTTGGATGGATCGGAGAATTTTTTGAGAAACTGGATAGACTATGAGAACGGTTTTGGATTTTATGAGTCAGAGTTCTGGTTAGGTATGATATTTGTCAGAAAAAAATATCTAATAAGGCAAAACTTGTAGACGGAAAGACAGTAAAAGAATGTATTGTCATACTTCCTCATAGGAAGAATATGTTTTTAAAAATCATATCACATTGTTACGATGTATTTTTATGGTGATATACAAGATCTTGTTTTTCAACTAATCAAATTTCAAAACTGTTGATAATGCCATCCAGGAATATAACGTTATTATCGTAAACGGTCGTAATTTAAAAAAAGTCCTAGTCTACAATTACATTGTAACGTATTTATCCTTTTCTCAAAATGAATAATTTGTTTACATTTAGGTAATCGGGACATCCATGAATTAACTAATGATGGGTACATATATCTCAGAATCGAAATGATGGACCAAGACTGTGTTTGGAAATATGCAGAATATTCAACATTTTTTGTTGAATCTGGCAGCTTTAAATATAGAGTGAATGTAACTGGTTATTCTGGGAATGCAGGTACTTTTGTTCAGATATTAGTGATATGAGAGTTTGTGACATATATGTGATATATTAAGTTAAAATAAGATCTTTATTGAATTTAAAAATCCTGTGAATTGTTCTCTTTAATTTGAAAAAGATCGGAAATAATCATTGAAAAAAGAACCAAAAAATGATGACATTTGAATTGTTAGGGTTTCCATTGCTATTTTACCGTTTCTTAATATAATAATATCATAACAATAAAGAACATTTACCCCAAAAACCTAGAAGAATAAACAACTTATGAAGCTGCCTGTATCTGCAATCGTTGAATGCTATCATTCAGGCAATAAACATTAAACAGACTACAAATCATTTAAAGTGTAATAATTTCATCCAATTTAATGGAATTTAGAATCATAATTTGTTCAAAAAGATAAAAATGCAACCGTTGGATTTCAGTTATAATGTATTACTTAAGTTTATCCTAGTGGTAAAATAAAGTAAACGCTAAATGTACGATGTATATTTTGTTTTATTTCGTTTTACAACTGTTACACGCGTTTCAAAATTTTCATCGTTTTCAACGTATTCAACAGATAACAGATTTATTTATTTATTACTGTAACAGTAGTAATGAAACGATTTTTATTGAAAATCAAATTTTTTTTTTATTAAAGTCTTTTTGTTCATTGTTATTTCGTTTTCCAGGAGACAGTATGTTGTACCATGACGGTATGTTCTTCACTACCTACGACAATGACAATGACAATGCCTCGGGTAACTGTGGATCTGTTTATCGTGGAGCGTGGTGGTATAATCGCTGCCACAATTCAAATCTCAACGGGGAGTATGAGAACACAAATCGAGGCGAAGGGATCAATTGGGAATCCTGGAGAGGTGTCTATTACTCAATGAAAGAAGTTAGAATGATGGTTCGAAAACTCTAGGGATGAAAGTCTGAATTGATTTCATTTATCAACCAATTAAGGATCCGTTCCATCTTTTAATAAAACAGACTAAAAAACTATTTAGTTTTTGCTATATATGCATTCATGTGTGTATTCTATGAATAGAGTTATGTTTAATGTAATACATTTTGTTTTTATCTATGCTTTTCTTTGTATAAAAGTGTTTTATGAACTTGAGGTCTAGAGGAGCCTCACTTCTAAAAAGAAAATCGAAATCAGACTCATTCTTTTTTTAGTGGAATGTCAATTGTCAAACAATTTGAAATTATAAAACCACCTTTACGTTACATGTGCACGTAGTTGCTTGGATTCAGTATATATAGAACCGATAAGGTTCAGACAGGTCATCGAAGATCAATCAACCCTTTCGAACATGATTTTTGTTTTTTTATAGGCACATGTGTGTGCGTTCGATGATTGATATTTGATATGTATTAAAATTTACATTGTATTTTGTAAATATATTTGGAAATGATACAATTATTGGGCCTAATTCCAGTTCATCGCTATTAAATTCGAGTGCTGATTGTATATTATGGCGAATAAACTGGTTGCTCGCTCACTCAACTGGGTGATAGCTAACTCACTCGAACACTTTTTTTTTTGTTTTTTATAATTTATTCACAAACTATGCATGTACAATCGTAACAAAAAGATGAATGAAATTTGAAACTCAAGTAACTAATATTTTTGAGATGATCCGCCAACTATCCTTGACCTCATTTTCTTTTCGTATGTTCAATGAATGGGAAGAGTAGATGTCAACATATCTAAAACATTTAATATATTCGAACAGTGATTTTGTAGAGGGTAAAATATATTTACATCTGTTAATATAAATAAACCTTTTTGCTAACAATATCAATAGATTAAGTGCTCTATTCAATACAGGTATGGCATGTTTACATCCAAAAATTACTGTTTGTTCATTAAAACACACATCGATATTGCACAGGTTCTTTAGTTTTTCCTGTATTGTAATCCAAATGTTTCGTGCATGCAGACAACCATAAAAAAGATGACTTATTGACTCCTTAGTTTCATGGCAAAATGAACACATTTCGGTATCTACTATTTTGAATATAAATAAACGAGAGTTAGTGCACAGAATTCTATGTAAAATTTGGAATTGGAAATTTATCAATTTTGTGTTCATTGTGACATTATGAGGAATCATAAAATATTGCTCCCATTCGTTTTCTACAATATCTATAGACATTCTTTCTTCCCATTTGTGTTTTACATTTACAGGGGTTTCGGCGACAGATGATAAAAATATAGGGTAAAAAAGTTTTGATACCTTTTGCGCCTTTCTTAATTTTTCTATATTGCAATCAGATATTTCTTCTCTCGGGACCCACTTTATCAATTCTTTACAATGTTTTGGGATGGCTGATATTAACCCATTATAAGTTAAAAAATTAGTATGAACATTGAATTTGTCTTGAAAGTTTTCGAGAGAAAGAAAACTGCCGTTGTCATTGATAAGATAATTGATAAAGAATATCCCCTTTTTGATCCAGTGAGATTTACAAACACGTTGTTTATTAATTAATATTTCATTATTGTGCCATAGTGGCTGGCGTAGTATTTCTGATGGGGCTGTGGTAGGATGCTGCATAATTTCGCTCCAGGCTTGCATTACGCTTTGCCAAAAATTATTAAAAACTTGCATGGCAGTCGACAAGCCTTCTCTCCGAAGTTGCCATATATTTGAGTATCCCCACTTCTCAAGTTTATCCGCTATTAAAATTTTCCACGAGGATTTATATTGTGGATCCAAGCATTTTTTGACCCACGTAAGTTTAAGACTTTTTGCGAAAGAAAGAATATGTGGAACTTTCAACCCCCCCTTATGTTTGTCACTAATCATAATATTTCGGCGGATTTTATCAATTTTACCGTCCCAGATAAAATTAAAAATAATTTTTTGGATTTCTTCAAATTGTTTTGATTTTGGGTCCGGTAGGACAGATAAACACTGTACTAATATCGGTAATGCAAGTGTTTTGACAACAGTAATCTTACCAAAAATTGTTAGGTTTCTAAAAGCCCAGTCATGCAGCAGCTTTTTCATAGAGCTGATTTTTTCTGTAAGATTATCTTCAGTAAAATCAACTTTTCGTAAATCATATATGATACCTAGCAGCTTAAATTTTCCTTCGTGATTCCAATATAGCTGGTGGTTAGTTTGGTATTCCTCTCCACAGCCCCTTTTTACCCCAATCCATAATGCTTGTGTTTTATTAAAATTTGCTCTAAGACCTGAACATTGCGCAAAAGAATCTATACAGTCAAGAGCGGCATTTAAACTATCTGGATCATCGAAATACTTTATGTTCGGATGAGTGAAACGAAGGATAACATAAACGTAAATAGTCTTGAGCCCGTTTCTGTTGTAGGTTTCTGAAAATAAAATAAAATTAAGTACATAGTTTTGCAATTTCGGAAAAGATGTACATCAACCAATTTCAACCTATCTTAACTTGACACTTGCTTTAATGTTGCCTATTCCTTTTCTGACTTATGTCAAGAATTCTGATATAAAATGTTAACATAACTGCAGATACACTCTGCAAGTATAGATATTATTTTGCTAAATTGCCCTGCTTTGTTGTCCTACCTATTCAAAAAAATAGTTAACTAAAAATAGGTACAATGATATCCCCTCATACTTTGTAGGACTGCTACATGTAACTGGAGTTGTAGCTCTATTCCATCGGTCAGGCAATATCTCATTTCAGTATTATATGTTTGACGGTATCTGATCTCAGTGTTGTTAAATACGTGGCCATATTTGGGTTAGTCTAAGTCCTGACATCCGCTCGTATAGCCTTTAATTTTGGCAATTATGTGGGAAACAGTCAGCATACTTTTTTACATAAAGAATGGTGCATTTTTTTAGCGACCTCAACCTGGATCAATGAAAAGTAAAAAAAAAATACACTGGTGTTAAAATTTTTGCGAATATGTGACATAAATACAATAAGTTATGGAAATAAATATTAATGAGTCCTCCTATGCACCTGAGAATACCTCTATCTTTTTAGATGTCCGCGTTGCTCTGCTTTGAATTTGTATTTCGTTTTATGGTTTTTTTGAGATGGTTGACAGTTATTGTCATTTTTTCATCAGGTATTACTTTATGAGAATGATAAATGGATGCTTAGTATGCACGCTAATTTATGTAAGCCTGCTGTCCATTTCAAATTAACGTCAGACAAAAGTCCAATGTTAGTTTTACTAACTATTTAATTTTACAACGTGATGGTATATATTTCAATTTACAGTTTCGTCCTTCTCTTAGATATAGTTATTGATTTAATATCGTTCCCCCTGATTTCATCCCATTCTGATTCTCTCTCACTTTACAGAGATTTACATACATTCATACTCTTGAGCAACAGTTCTGATCTGCTCTGTTCACCTGTACTGATCATGAGTGAACATGTTTTGATTCAAGAATTTTGTTTTGCTTCCAAATACAGCAACAAAACTGTCAGAACTGTCAATCAAAAAGTATAAGGATGCGGATTTTGCATTTCCTGCATTAGTATGATTCATCTCTTTCATAGAATATTAAAAGGTCATCGCTAGATTCATTCATTTATACATGGCTATAAGGTTGCGAAACTCAAACAAAAACATGCATTACACGACCAATTTGCAGTACCAAGTAATCAATCAATGCAAACACAGGATCGCTAAATATGACAAAGTTTTGATAATTTGTTTATATTTTTTCCGTACCTGATTACTTAGCATCATTTAGGACTACCGTGTTGCTACGGCAGTGCTACAAGTGTCACACAGTATATCCTATCAGTCATTATAACCACAATTCATTGTGCAGTACATATCTATCAAGGTATACATAAGTATCGTAATGACTACTTTGTCTTACTAACAATTCAAGGTCATAGCATGGCTATCTGGTTACATTTAGGAGTGAATTTATTAGACCCAAAAAATCCGGAATGACATGAACACTTTAAGCATTTCATTTGATTAATGCCCATATACTAGACAAACTAGGATATGCGACATTACAGACGCAATTCGATGAAAAATGAATAGGGATGAGATTAATATCTAAATAAAATTTTGGAATACATTTTTTCAATTGATTTCCATATGTTTATACTATTTTTTAATTTGCTTAATTTTAAATTTGTTCTATATTTTCTACACTTCCCATCTTAGACATAAAGATATCGATGAGTTATTAAAAATTATCATTCGTTTGATAACCAAAAAAACTTTTTGGAAAAAAAAATGCAATTGCTGGTATTTCAAGAGGATCTATCATACATAATGCAAAAAAAGGTTAAAAACCCTGGAAATTGTTAGTTTGATTTTGTCATTTCTAATTTTTATATGTACTATAATTTCTTCCGCTCTCTGATTTGACCTATATCTCAAGTAAAGTAATCTCTGTAAATAGGTATTTAGGGAATGCAGGTACTTACACCCAAACGATTTCTCTCTCTCTCTCTCTCTCTCTCTCTCTCTCTCTCTCTCTCTGTGTGTGTGCAAAACTTGCATTCTTCGCAAACGACTAACATGATCTCTATTTGCTATGCTAGTTTTGTAAAAGTGTAAAAACAATTTATCCGATCATCTTATTCTATATTATGTCTTTTGACCAATAGTTTAACTAAAACTTTTTTCCTGCGTTTTGTGTTAAAATTGTAGTACTGCTATTTTTGAAATAGCTAAATGATACCTCAGATGGTAGATTATTTTGATTGATAATGAATCAAAAATAAATAAAAAATAAATGATATTTTTCCCTTATACATGTAAATACATATGCTCTTTTAGCAAAAGTCATCTAAAACACTCATAATTTATAACCTTTTTAGCGTGTTCAGTTTGTATAATGTGGGGTTTTGCTTGTAAATGTTTTCTCTCAATCTTTCTTGAGATATTAGTATATAGATCATAACTACAATTCGAACCACCAGTATTGTTATTTTTTGTACAACGCCCAATTGTAACGCTACTTTATTGGAACCCACGTTGTAACCCTGCAATCATAAATTCAACTCCCCTTGGAACTAGCGTGTCTCAACTGAATGAAATACCATCGATACCTGGCCGATTTGTGAACCAAGACAAGTAAGCAAGGACACCTGTGATTCGAACAGCTGAACATTGACCCACTTCTGTGACGAAGTGCTTACTTCGATGCATCAGTGAGTTTGATAAGTTTTCTGGCTAGTAGTAGTATATAGTATACGCGTACGGTAAGGTTGTCGAATTTACCTGTGTGTACAGTTTTCCTTTTATTGTTCACATTTAAAAAACAATTACTGGAGAATTGTATGATTGTGATCTGTAGTATTCCGGATGTATGTAGGTTAAGTGTTTGGGTTTTAGATACTATATGTTGTTTCCGGTTTGTTTATTAATTGGTTTACATCCACATGGTTGTGTGCTACCTGTAATCTAAAGATACACCACATTGGCTACGAGGATGGCCAGGCGGATCAAAAGAACTGATGTGTTTGACCCTACGCTTGAAACCTGGACAGCGTATAAGGAACATTTAGACAGTTTTTTCCTTAGCGAATGACATAAAAGATGAAAAAAAGTTCCCGCGCTACCTCGTAGGCGCCAGAACGTACGCACTGTTAAGAGACTTAACAGCACCTAAACTACCAGCAGAAAACACTTACGGGGACCTCACAAAAATTCTTAAAGAACCAAAACCATTAGTAGTTGGTGAACGTTTTCGTTTCCACAAACGTGATCAACGGGAGGGAGAGAGTGTGCGAGAGTACATTTTATAATGCAGCCTTGAGAAAGTTTAGTGAAATTTGTGAGTTTTAAGACGCACTTAACGATGCTTTTAGAGACAGATTTATGTGCGGTCTCAAAAATGAACAAATTCAGAAGAAGCTCCTGACAATGGAAACCGCAGCGAATGACGCAGTTGAATTACAGAGTAAGCATCTTCCGCCGGCCGGTGTCAACAAGAACAACACACAACCGACAAGGGACAAGAACTACAACCAACCACGACCCCATGCGTTCCCCCAGTCCTTTTCCGATGTTATAGAAATCATCCGTCGGATTCCTGTAGATTCCTGCTGGAAAAATGTCGGGCATGCGGAAGGCCAGGTCACATTCAACGAGCGTGTCAGACCAACCCAGCAACATGGTCATCGAAACATGACCAACAAGTCAGGAAAACCAAAGTTCATGAGGTAGCTGTTGAATAGGAACCTATGTATTCACTGAAAATAAATGCAGAAGGAGAATTTCGAGATGCAATTTGGGTACATCTTTACATAAATGGAAAATATTAACGATGGAACTTGCTACAGAATCAGCTATATCCGTTATATATACTAGAGGAAAAATGAAACTGTGCATTATAATATTAAGTATGATTTTTCGATATCTATTGTTTGTATTTATAAAATTTAAACAATCGATAATGGTAATGTTTTTGACAATATCGGATGGTGACCGTCCGGGTGCACGGAATTGTTCATGGTTAGTGAGCACCTGTTGTTAATTGAAGAATTTGTACGCACGAGTTTCATGGGCCAATACTGTTTGGAATTAGAACTGTAATGGATTTGTTTTAATTTTTTTGTTAAGGAAATCACTTTCGTTTCAACAAAATTTACCCCTATGTCATGCCACGACTCAACGAAAACCAACGTAATCGTGCTGTTGGGATGCTGCAAGCCGGAATGGCACAAAACACTGTAGAAAGACACTTTGGAGTTCATCGGAACACCATCCAATCATTATGGAGACGTTTTCAACAATCTGGCAACACTCAGGATCGACCGCGCTCTGGGCGATCTCGTGTTACCTTACGTCAATAGGACAACCACATTAGACTTGTGCTTCTGAGAAATCGTTTCCAGACAGCAAGTTTGACTGCCCGTAGCATTCCAGGGCTTCGACCAATTAGTCCAAGAACTGTGCGTAAGCGTCTGCGCGAGCAAAACATCAGACCAAGACGTCCAGCTGTGCGCCCAGTACTGTTTCAACGTCATCGTATCGCCAGACTAGCGTGGTGCACATGACATCTGTGATACAGAATACAGGACTGGGCTAATATTCTGTTCACTGATGAATCCAGATTTCATTTGGATAGCAGTGACGGCCGTTGTAGGGTGTATCGTCGCATTGGGGAGCGTTACCAGGACGCTTGTGTTGTGCACCGTCGAAAATTTGGTGGAGGTACCTTTATGGTGTGGGGTGAAATATCAGCACATGGAAGGATCCCTCTACAAATTGTCAATGGAAATCTCACCGGCGTACGCTATCGAGATGAAATTATTCAGCGTCATGTGATACCCTTTATACAGAGACATCAAAATCACATCACTCTGCAGCAAGACAACGCAAGGCCAAACGTTGCACGTGTAGTCAGGGACTTTTTTGTTCAACAGAATGTCGATGTCTTGCCTTGGCCAGCTGTTTCCCTCGATTTGTCGCCGATCGAGCACGTCTGGGATGAAATGGAAAGACGTTTACCAAATCAGATTTAGGCCAGGCATTAACCAACATCTGGAACAACATCCCTCAAACATATCTGAACACTTTAGTGGCATCAATGAGGCGTCGCTGTCAAGCATGCGTGAACACAAATGGTGGTAACACGCGTTATTAATTTTGTTAATTCAATTTCAAATAACAGTGACTTTTGAGTGTGCTGAAATTGCCGTTATTCGACATTGATATTAATGTGTTATGAGATGTTGTTACGAATACATGTGTTAACAGTATTACAAAAAATAAAATTTGTTCATTGTATTTTTTAAATGTTTTTTCATATAGTAAATAATGCACAGTTTCTTTTTTCCGCTAATATACAAGGAGACGTACGAAGAAAATTTTTGAAATGTGACACAGACACAGACATTATTCTAAGAACATATTCAGGTGAAAGTATCGCACCACTGAGAATGTGTACGGTGACCGTAGACTTGAATGATCAAAAACAGAACTTTAACTTGTATGTTTTACGAAAGGGAGGACCCCTATTGTTTGGCCAAGAATGGCTAAGAAACATGAAATTAAATTGGGCAGAAATCAAGGCTGTAGAGACTTTGAAAAAAAGTGCCGATGGCTTCTTGGACACATACAGACGTATATTCAGTGATGAACTTGGCACCCTTGAGGGAATCAATGCAAGGATCAAGGTAAGAGAGTCAGCGACACCAAAATTCTGTAATTTAAAAGCTCGTACAATTCCCTTCGCACTGCGGCCTAAGGTGGACAAGAAGTTGGATCGTTTAGTGAAGATTAGAATCCATAGTAAAGTAGAGCACAGTGAATAGGCTACCCCCATTATTCCCATACCAAAGAAGGACGGTCAGTGAGAATCTGTGGGGACTTTAAAGTTACCTTAAACCTTGTCCTCGATGTGGATCAGTATCCACTTCCGAAGATAAAAGATATTTTTGCAAGCTTAGCTTGGGTCCAACAGTTTACAAAACTGGATCTCAAGAATGCATACCTACAAATGACAGTGAGAAAAGAGACCACCCCGTACCATAAACACCAAGTGTGGACGGTTTCAGTACAATAGGCTTGTGTTCGGCGTGGCATCAGCTCCAGCTATTTGGCAAAGGACTATCGACACCGTACTACAAAGTCTTCAGGGAGTTCATTGTAATATGGATGACATGAAAATAACGGGAAAAACCACGGAGGAACACCTAAACAATCTTGAACAAGTACTGAGATGTTAAGATCGATATGGCTTAAGAACAAAGGTATAAAAAGGACAGAATAGAGTTCTGTGGACATGTCATATACTCTGAAGGAATACATAAAACCACAGAAAAGGTGTCAGCAGTGTTGAACGCTCCAGTGCCGAAAACGTTTCTTAGATTTCTTAGGACTAGTTAATTACTATGGACGTTTCATGGAAAACTTGTCATCCTATTCTGCTCCATTGTATAACATCCTTAAGGATGATCAAATGTAGAAGTGGTCAGATTCTTGCACAAAAGCATCTAAGAAAATCAAAGAAATGATGACATCGGATCAAGTACTGGTGCATTATGACCCGGAAAAGCCGATGACCTTGGCCACTGTCGCATCACCCCATGGACTTGGAGTAGTTTTATCCCATACGGATTTATGTAGGTTACGTGTTTGGGTTTTAGACACTATATGTTGTTTCCGGATTGTTTATTAAGGTGGAATAACACATCATCACAAAATGGCTGACGGCTGATCAAAACGACATTTCGTTTTATTAAAAGGATTGTATGAACTGAAACATGTAACTTATTCCATAGCCGAGTGGATGAAGTGTCGGACATGTGATCCGTACATCCCGAGTTCGAAAGCACGAGCTTTTGTTGTTACTTACTGGAATAATTATTTTAGATATTCATTTTCCCCCAAACTACAAAATTTTCGCTTATTTGACATTTGTAAAGTTTATTTATAATTATATATTCATTATCAAAAACTTTCCTGTTCATTTGAGTGACTTTTTCGAGGTGTGTTACTCCATCTTGAATAGTTTACATTCACATGGTTGTGTGCTACCTGTAAACAAAAGATAAACCACATGATCTTAATAGTATTTTTATACGGGAACATTTTGTCAAAGAAGTTTGATTTCGTAGTTAAATCGGTTTGGGTGTGCAAGTGTGAAAGTGCAGACTAATAAATCACTTTTCCCTTTAATATTTTTTCTTTTTATTCAAGACGATGTTGACATTAGGACAATGTATGAACAGATTCGCAAAGCTCACAGTGGTATCACTAATTTAACTGTTTATACTATGTGGGGTTAATTCATCAAAGTTAATTTAACCATTTTATAACCACTATATAAGATCTATTAAGACATTTATTTGTAGAAAAGAGCGTGTCCAAATGATCATTATTTAGAACAGTTTGATGTCGCTAGGATACAGGTTTCAGATCCATGATTTGATTGGTTAATCTAGATATTGAATCTCGAATTTCGAATCTTGAATCTCGAATATCGAATCTCGTATTTTGAATCTCGAATGAGCCTTCTCGGCTTTCGTAGATTTGAAAGACCTTCCTGACTGAAAAATTAAATATAAAAAGAGAAGGGCAAGGCCGCTATAGGTATTATTGAACTTGGTATAATTTTCTTCCTGTCTACGTGTACTTAATGAAAACTGATGCTCATTTCTTGAGAAATGAAGGTTTAATTTGTAATTTTAATCAAAATGTAAAAAAAATAGCTATTTTTGCAACAAGTGGACAGTTTTCATAGAAAGCATAATAGACGAACTTTACAACTAAATGAGCATTGATTTCTATGAACTATAGATCATTTTGAATAAGTAGGCATATTACTTACTCTTGCCCTTGCATTTTTTGCCTCAAATTAGCTCTGACGTTGCTTGTTTAAACATGTGACAGTCAAATTAAGACATGGTTAAGTAAAGGTGGGCCATATCTTTGCAAAATAAATTAACAAATACTTTAGAAAAATATATCATGCAGAAAAAAATAAGCTATAACAAACGTTCTCCGTTTATTGCTGTTTGAAAGCAAAATGTTGCCTTAAGGTGGCTCTATACACCACTTTTTGATGACGCAGTACGCAAAAAAGTAAATCTGGAAACATGCATTTCCGGTACTGGCTATTTAAACTGAGGTGAATTGTATGGGAACCGCTATTTTGAAAAATTTGTTAAATGGATAGATTTAATTTGATAATTGGAAAATTCATTACTTACAAGTAATGTGGTATGTGACACCTTCACGTTGTGTGGTATTATTTATCGAAATAAACAATAAAATCAAGTATAAATTTTTAAAAAGTTTCTTTAGCATCATCGATATGTTACACCGTAGCGCAGTGGTTTAGTGGGTTCACTACAAACCAGTAGGTCATGAGTTCGATTCCCGTTGAGATCAATAAATTTTTTAACTTTCCAAAAATTTCTAAAACGTATTTTTTGGTTTAATACCGTGAAAGAAAATTCTAAACAGGTGAAAATATTTCAATTATAATATACTTTAATGCACATTAATATCTACACCTAACGGGGATGAGAGGGTTGCTTTGAATTTCTCTCAGGTTGGGATACATAAATCCTATTAGCCTAGTCAATGTTCCCCTTCATTTATTTAACTTAGTTTTGCATTAAAGCGAATTTATTCACTTATACAGGGCAAAGTCTATAATGAAATATGTATGTATTTATCATCCCAACATTATATTTAGGAAATTTTCTTCAACTCAGAAATGAAAAGTCCCCAAGGTGTTTGGGCCTTGGGACATAGGAACGATAACCCTTACATGAGGAACTTTCATACCAAATAAAATTTCTAAAAAATTTTGTGTTTATTTGCATTGGTTTTCATTCAATTTTTTATGTCACATTTATCAAAATACATTTTCTTATAACATCAAGCAATTTTTTCAGATGATTTGTCAACAGAGTAAGAAAATATGAAAAATTATGTTTTGGGGAAATATTAAAAAAAATTGCAATAATAACATTTTTGAATGTTAAGAAGTGTTATATTTTTTTTTATGTGTCCGAAGGAAATATCCATCATATGACAAAATAATTTCTCTCAATTTGTTGATAGCTGTCTTTTTAAAAAATATTTTACAAAAACACGAAAAAACATTAAAAAATTCTTTAAATTACCTATAGTATCCCTATCATCATTTTAATATTTGATAAGTATATGTTTTGTGGTCTGCTATTGAAAATTGGAATAAACTGTGGGTGTATAGAGCCACCTTAACAAAAAATACTGTTATTGACAGTCAAAAACCATACAGACGATGTCAGGGGCATGTGAAGGGACATACAGCGACTTATTGGGGATGACAAAGGCGTACAAGGTGTGACAGGGGCTTACAGTGGCACACAGGGGATGTGCACAGTGGCTGACAGGGTATTAAAGGGTATACGAGGGTTGTTCGGAAATTATTGAGACAACTCGAATATTTTCTTTTCTAATTGAGGAATTTTGTTGAAAATTAGCATCGACACGGAAGAAACGCCAGCAAATAATAAAACAAAGTAATATTTAAAGAATTTTAATATAAATATTTAATATATTTAATATTTTTTTTACGACGGTAGATAAACAAGTCGGTGGTCGGGTTACCCGGCGCAGCCATGAACTCGGAGATTTAACAACTTAAACATCTACTTTATAAGTGTACGCAGAATTACAGTTAATGATAAAAGAAATCAAATTAAATATGTTCATTTTGCTATTCTTTGCGACTAACTTTTGATTAAGTTTCACTGATGTTCGAGTTAAAATACGGATATGGTACACGTATATTTACCAAACAATAGAAATCTGACAACGACTTTACATTGAATTTTGACGTCAAATAAATGACAAGCAGAATTGTGAGTTTTGTATCTTGCTTGTAATTCTACGATTGACGCTAAAATTTTGATTTATGACTACAAATGTCTCACTAAACGTTAAATACTTGTACAGAAAAAAATAAAGGATGATATGCACTTACTACTTTTTGGGGCCTCCTCCTAATACGATGAATCTACATCAACTTTGTAGGTTTTTCAGCCACAATTAAATAAAAACGACCCCTTTAAAACAGTTTAAAACATTACTGTTACGGGGATAAATGTATTATCGCTATTCTTAAGAAAAAATTACAGCGGAAAATCATCTTGATTTGTAGCCATTTGTTAACGTTGATTTTAAATAAAGATGAAAATAACGCAGCACAGTTAAGGCTGTCAATAAACTCCGTTCAGACAAAAAGTACGGGAAATGTGCATTATGACATCACAGTATATTACAAACCTCGAAAGTACTTATTAATCTATTTATTAGTAAAATTAACTTATACTAATCTCTTAATTAAAAACAACAAATGCTATTACTTACAATTTTGATGTCCGTTATATCGTACACACTGAAAAATAAGCGAGATGTCGTTCTCGCTGTACTACAAAATATGACGTCATATGCTTCAAAATGACGCATTAAGTTAAATCATTGAAGGCTATCGTGCAGTTATATAGCGAAGAAAAATATATGTCATACATAAACGGAAAAGTAAAAATGAATATTTTGTTTAAAATTATTATTAGTAGAATGCTACCTATATAGTCTTATTTTTATTTTGTTAAAAGTATGCATCGTATAAAGAAGCAACCTCGGTTTTGTATAAAATATCGTATATCTAAAATCTGAGTACCTAAATAAATCACTTAATTGCAAGGGCATACACTTACCTGATCCCGACAAACTTTTACATGTGAATTTGAAATATGCTATGTAACTTAAAAACTTCTACGATCCTTGTAAAATCTTACAAATTAATTATTTTTTAATGAAATTAACCCTGTGACCTTCAAAATTATTCAACATATGCATTATAAGTTACGGTTTCTACTAACAAATATTCTTATCTTAAAATGTTCGCACCGTTTTTCAAAATCTACGATATAACATCAAGTTATTTCATAATTCAGTTGTGAATTTTGACATGATTATGCCCTTGCAATATTGAATTTTTTAAATGACCTCAAAACCACAAATACTTCTGCTTGTACCATGAGACTGCCATATCACGTGACCACTATGAACATAAAATATTGTACTGTTATATATATATTTTAGAAATATATTGCATTTGAGTGACTGTTATTGATTTAAAAAAGGACATGCCAGTTTAACTAAAGTATACGTGTTTTCATCACAAAAATTTGCCCATATTTTTATTGACCGCCTTAACTGTACTGCGAAAGGGTGGGCCTTAGTAAAATAGAGCGATATGCCTGTCAATGCATTGCAGTCTGAGGCTCATTGAGGGGGGGGGCTAGACCTTACATGAAATCTTGACAAGCAAAAAAAAAAGAAAGCTTTTTAGTACGGCTATGTCTAACTTGCAAAAAAAAAGTTTGGGGGGGGGGGGGAGGGGGGGGGGGCGACCCCCCTCCCAGACGCCTATGCATTGATTATTCATCGATCAAGTGAGAAAGGCTATAAAACGTAGTACGAGTTCACGCCTGGTAAACAACAATCGTTTATAATGCGGAAGACCAATTAAATTTTTGAATGTTTTTAATTTGAGCGTCTTGAGGTACAATTTTCCTCTTTTACACATTATTAGGAATTTTTTTAATAAAATCAATAACTAGCTAGTACAATGTAGTTGAAGATGAATATGTACCTATATGCATATTCTCAGATACGATTTGATCGTTTTGAAAAAGTGAAGGAGTAGAACTAAAATAAAGGGAATTGGAAGTTATGAGTGTACCCCTACCAAAAATTTAGTTTGCATAGGATCTTATTTTTGGCAAAAATGGTATTTCATAAGGGTTCCATATCAAAGATTAAATGTAGGAAAATAAGTGTAAAATTTGGATACAGTTTATTTTATGGTAATCTTTTTTTGTTTTTCTACCGAGGGGCCTTTGGCACAATATCTTTTGAACACCCATATAAAGCCATTGTTGCTCAGGTGAGCGATGTGGCCCCATGGGCCTTTGTGTTGACTATGATGTTACGTGTACATGTACGTGGATCCTAATCCTGGTAAAATAATGTTTTTTAACATTAATATAGATATTTTTTTCAGTAAACAGTTGTTATATTCAAATTTTATTCAATAAAACCAACATCTTTGAAACAAATCTTAGGTGCTTTGGATGTCTTATCTAAAGTTACTTTGAGGAGTAGCTCTGGACTGTCTGCTTATTCTTCAAAGTATCGATAGATAATGTAAAGAATAAATATTTGATACATGTACGCTTTTGTAGTTTGAGTTTTTTGTTTAAGCTTCCTTTAACAAACAATCAAAGTCTTAAAGACAAAAGACCTGAACAAAATATCAATTTATCATTTGATCAATGTTGAAAAAAATGTATACATGAAATGTTTGTATAATCATCTAATCTTCTTCAAAGCAATATGATCAAAGAAACGAATTTGTCTGTGAACAAAACTCTGTTAGATTTTGAATGACAAATGATATAGGACGGAGGCTTCAAATGAATGTTATTCTATTTGATTATTTTATAAATGAAATACACACAATTTTTCAAACATATAAATCATATAAATCTACGGAGAGGAATTTGAAACCGCCACAAAACGAAATCAATCCAATTGGCATATACCCTTAGATAGGAAATTTGAAATCGGGAAAATATAAGACGATATGCAGTTTTGTATGTTAGTCTACTTTCTTGCCTTTATTGAAGTGTGTCCCTTTGTTTTCTCACGCATTACGGTCAATAATTTTGTTCGTGTACAATCTGGGGAGATTTCATCATCTGAGTGCAGTATAGACGAATTTCCTGTAGACAATTCAACAACTTCTGCACAAATGCAATGTGGATTACTGTGCAGCTCTTCTGACCTGTGTATCGGAATGGAAATCATTGGAGAGGAGGCAAAACTATGTCGTCTTTTGTTTGGATTTAATTTTTTGAAATCATCGCATAAAACTTCAATACAAGTCATTCGATATCAAAAGGTATCTATATATCTATATATCTATCTATCTATCTATCTATCTATCTATCTATCTATTTAAATCTATAAATCATATACAATTTTAAGACTAAAAGGATAACATTTTTTAACAATTTCAATAATCAGCACACTAAATAAAACTAATATTCCAGAAGATCGGAAAAAGACATTGTACGCTATTTTGGGACAACTTTTGTACTTGTAATACAAATGTACAAGTATTTTTCTTTGTTTTATATCATGGTTTCGATGTTTGATATAGCTTACAGGAACCAATGCTGGTAAAATTATTTTGCTTTTTAAAAAAAATGAATGTTGTGTGCTTGAGGTGTTTTTTAATATTGATGGCATGGGTAAATTCTGTGAATGTCATATATGAAAGTTGCAACTGTTTCAATCAGCAAATAAATAAAACAGAACATATCTGAAATGCCAAATAATATACCTGGTTTATAGATGAGGCTGTTTACTCACTCCATGCTTGCCAAACAACACAATAAAATTTTACTTCATCAAATTCAATCAGCTTAGTTTATCATTTTACAATCTTTGCGGTGTTTTAATCTTTGATACGCTAACGAATATCTCTATTTTGCGCCTCAAAAAATTTGTAAACATCATCAAAATAATTAATCTTCCTATTTGCATCGGCATTTTTAAGATAAGAAAAAATTATTACACAGAAAGAAATACAAGAAATAATTTTCCCTTCCTTTTTTCTCATTTACATCTACAAAATTTAAAGCAGTTTGTGTTGTGGAGTTTGGAGTTAATCAAAATCACTCTCAATTTTGTGATAGTTTATAGAAAAACAGTTTAAATCATTATTCTTTTTTTTTCTTCATGAAAGTTAAGCTAAGCTAATGTACCTTTATTCAACAGTGAATAATCATAACCTTATACAATTTAATAATTATTAATTATATAATAAACTCTTTATTCATGTTTTATATCTACCTCTCATTATTCTTAATCTTTTTAAGTTGAAAGGGAGTCATATTGCACAATACAATTAACAAATGGAATTGAAATATCTACTCTCTGTAATCAAGGGGCCCACAAGTGGATGGTATATAGATATCTCTCTCTCTCTCTCTCTCTCTCTCTCTCTCTCTCAATGAATAAATAAAAACAAATAAACCAAGAATTAAGATGGTGTTATCATTAAAAACACATAAATGTAATATTGTAAAGTTGCAAGAACGCAAGCGTCATGTTTCTCTCTTCTATATCACTAGGAATGATGTCTTTTACTACATTTGTCTTTTTTTTTCGATGTAAAAATTAAAAAGCTCATGCAGAGACGTATCGATGGATCAGTGAATTTCACGAGAGACTGGGCAGATTATGAAAACGGTTTTGGATGCTTGGGATCCGAGTTTTGGCTTGGTATATTCATGTTATTAATTTGTAATAATGCATATCATACATCATAATGTTTTTTTGTAAATTAATGTTTCTTATTGCAATCTTAATTTCGTGTTATTGATTCTTTAATCTACTAAAACAGTAACGACTTCACACAACCAAACACTAAAACGATCCCATAAAGTTGACCCTTGGTCCTCTTTTTATCCGCTTAGGTTATCTGGTAGGGGTCTGCATTATTAGAAAATTTGGTCTAAGTCCGCTCTGGGTCTGCAATGGACTTGACTGGAACCAACCCCTTTGGTCCGCCTTACACACTAAGTTTGAAGCAGACACGTCTTTTATAACTGCCCGTAAGTCCAAATATTAATTACAAATATGCAGTTACATCTGGTTCCTTTCAATGCAATTTTAGTGTCTTCTGATGAAATCAGGGTCTGCATTATGTGTTCCCATAGGATGTGATAAATATCTACCTAGGGTCAGCTTCAGATCTACCATTGCAGACCCGGGTTTGATTTGAAAATTAACGCATTTCTCATAAAAAAAATCGTTCAACTCCAACCTAAACAAAACAGTTTTATTGATTTTATCCAACTTTTTCATAAAATAATCGAAAAGAATCATGTTTTTTTTAAACATGCTTCGTCAATTAATTCATATGTTTATTTTTTTTCTTATAAAAAATAATGTATACGTTTAGGTAACCGGAATGTTCATGAATTAACAAATGATGGCTATACGTATCTCAGAATAGAACTGATGGACCATGACAATGTTTGGAAATATGCGGAATATTCAACATTTAATGTGGAATCTGGCAGCTTCAAATATAGACTCCATGTCAATGGTTATTCAGGAAATGCAGGTAAATTAGTTCATATCATGTGAAATCAATTTAATATTGGTGACTGTGAATACCTGTCGACGCTAGATTCACTTATATTCAAATCGTCATTTTGAATTCTACAGTATCTCGTTCGCTAATATATAATCATGCCGATTTAAAAAAAAAACTGTTTTACCTACAAAAACAGTTGTCTTCTTTTTCGTTTTAGGTCTTTTAATTTTATTATGCTGTGATTATGCTTATGACAGCACATTTTTAAAAAATAGAAGAACTTTTTAAGAGTTATTAGCAATAGTTTAATTGGATTATTCAGGCAATATGAATCAAACAATTACCAAATATATTAAATATTTTAAAAGTAAAAAGAGATTATATTCATTCAAAAGAAATTAATGCAGGTTTCTAAATGATTTAAAAGGAAAATAAAAATAAACTTATTTAGTTTAACAACAAACTTTAGGCAGATGCACATTAATTAATATGTTATAATAAGGTTGAAACAAAGTTAAAGTTGAATGACTGTACGAAACATTTTCAAAAAATGTTTTACTTTAAGATTTATTGATAAGTATTAGAAATCATTTATATAATTATAGATATCAAGTACTTTAGACCAAACACATATTTTTGGTGTTAAGTTTAATACCTGGATTTTGTTAAACTACTGTTATTTCGAAATTCACATTTTTTTTGCAACTTATTGGAAAGCGTATATATTCCTAAGATCTTTACAATAGTAAGGACACGATCTTGATTTGAATTTTTTTTCTTCAAACCGTTTTTCTGTATTTTCGTTATTCTGTATTCCAGGAGACAGTTTATGGCTCCATGACGGAATGTCCTTCACTACGTACGACAATGACAATGATAACAATGGGACTGTTAACTGTGGATCCCTTTTTCGCGGAGGATGGTGGTATCACACATGTCACACGGCAAACCTTAATGGGGAGTATGGGAACACTATAAAGTCCAAAGGGATCAATTGGTATTACTGGAAAGGTTTCTATTACTCAATGAAGGAAGTCAGAATGATGGTTCGAAAACCCTAAAGTTCACAAATGTAGAAAATTTATTGGTCAGTCATTGAGTTGTCTTATCACTTTTTTCTTAAAAGGTTGGTTTAGTATTTTTAAAATCTGTCTTTATTTGTATAAAAGAAATGTTTTATGTGATAAAAATTTTTTTCACGTACGTATATACATTTTTGTTTAATGAGTTTGTAAACTAGAATAAAAGATTCAATCGCTGTCAGACTTGCACTCTTTCCAGATAGTGTGTTATTATTTCAAGCACTTAAAATAATTGAAATGCGATTTAAGAAAACTTATTTTTAGATCTGTCAATGTAATCATTTAATAATAATAATATATATATATATATATATATATATATATATATATATATATATATATATATATATATATATATATATATATATATATATAAAGTGCGACTTCAAATACCCGGACGCCAGATATCCGGACGTTCAGTTGTCGGACGATTTTATTTGGGAACATATTTTTATACTTTATTTTGTCTCATTTATCCGGAAATCCGCGTTTCGGACCCAGACGGCCTTTTTTTTTTACCACAAAACACAGTTCAACTATCAATTTTGCTTTATTTAACCAGATGAAAAAAATATTACGTTACCCCACTCATTACTTCTGTCATTTAGTTTCACATCTTTTTTCAGGTGTTACCTGTAGACCCTCACGAGTAGCTTTTATAAAATCTCTTATTTCCAATTGCCGACAATGCTTATAGTCAGACAGGATAAACAATACCTCACTACACAAGGCTTTGGCATCGTTATCTCGTGTTTTTTTTAAATCTCCCCTTAATTCAAAAGAAGAATGTGCAAATTTAATTTTAAAAAAAACTTCAAAGTTTTACATATCTTGGTGGTTTATATATTCAAAGAAGTTATCTTAAACGGATTGTCTCATGAATGCATTGTTAGATTATTTCAAAACCGGAAGTAGACTTAGAAAACAAAATGAAAGCATGTTAACTCATCGTAAGTGCATCGGTGTAAATTTATAGTTATAAATGTTTAATTTTAACAAACAAATAAACGTTTTTGAAGAATAAAAATGAGTTTTAAAAAATAAATCATCAATTTTGTGGAAATTGGCGTGTCGTGAAGCGTTCAATAAAAAAAATTTAACGTAAATTAGCAGCTATCACACCAGGGACGTACATACCCTGATAATATATATGTCCCTGATCACAGGATTTTAGCTAAATTCGGTTATTATTATAGTCCAATTAATATTTTTTCTGTTGAATTAACGATGTAAAACGGTGTTCCATAATATTGTATTAAAAAGGTGAATTTCAACAGACAACTTTAATTTGTTGCTACTGTGTATGAAAGGGAAAGAAAACAGTATTAGCACTCTTTAGTTTAAACTAATACTTTATCATTTGTGACAACAATAGACACATTTCAGATATCCGGACACTTCACCTATCCGGACGATTTGACTTGGGAACGAAAACGTCCGGATAACTGAGGCTACACTGTAAATATAACACCGTTTTTAACATATTATTCAGATTCAAAGTTGCCTATCATCAGAATATGTGTTCACATTTCAGTTTGAACCTTTTCTCTTCCTTTGATAATCCACCTGATGTTTATTATCTTTTGTTTCGCATGACATATAGGCTGATTCTTAAAGTGTGAATCAAACATATCAATAGGATTAATACAACACACGGACCTTCACAAGAGGTAGGATCAGGTGCCATCATGATAGAAGAACGAACACCATCTGCTGACTGATCACACCTGCAGGCTTTGTGCATATTGTCGTAATCGAGAAAACCAAAACATTCCATGACAATTCCGTGACAGTCTGCATTCAACCTAGCGGTAGATTGCATTTTATGACAAGGTCCTTGTATCGAGCATAAAACTTACGAAATGATGACTTTGATCGAGACTGTTGATGATCTTGCTTTATCAACGTGTCTGTCAGTAACTTGTCTCGTTTTATGAGCAACCAATCGATATTGAATTGGAATAAGGTACATTAGTTTCATTAATCGTAGCTTTAAAACTCTGTGTCGTATTTGAAAAATCTAGAATAATATACATGTAAATTTATAAGTTTAAGTTTAAGAGGAATCTACAATTTTTAATTTCATTTTTTAAAACAATTACGTGAATGTGGAGTTACATGTATACTGTGAGGATATGCGTATTTATTTTTCATTATTCTTAAAAGAAACTGTTGTTGAAAAATTGCTAATGGGGAAAGGATAGGTAGTTTTTGACCACACTTTTTTTATTGCGAACTAAATAACGCTCATAAAAAGCATACAGCATATTAACAATTTCGTGAAAACACGAATAACGTCGTGTTTATTCGATAAAATTATATTTTTTTTTTGATAGAAAATCAAATAACTGTTGATATCAATTTTTGTGGATTTGTTTCCCCTAAAAAGCTTTTAGAAAATGTTAATATTAATCACGCTTCAGTACATTTAATAGTATCTTGAATACTACCTGACGTAAAAATAAATTGCTTGTGCCAAATTGAAATGATGCATTAACACTTAAACCAAACAACTTACACTGTTTAAAAAAGCATTTAAAGTAAACATGTGTCTCTTTCCTTCGATTGAAACTCCCATTACCTTAAAAGCTGTTTATTGTCTGGTATGAATTCAATCATATTCTGATGAAATTTACTTATACTCAAATTGATGTTAAACAGTACCTCATTTAATATGAACCTTTTTATGTTAAGTGTACACTTTTATGCAAAAAAATACGATAGATTCTAAAAGCTAAAGTGTCTACATTGTTCTTTGAATTATTTATTAAGGTCTTCCGTTTTATACGGAAGACCTTGTACTGATTCTGATGGTAATTCTTCATTATTAATATTCTTCTTCTAGACGTTTTTTAAACCTTAATAACTTTTTTGGTTTGTCATCCGATTTCATTCAAATTTTCAGGGTGTATTGTAAATTAGATTTAGTTTTTAAGAAACAAAAAGATGAGAAATCGTAACATCTGGGTTGAGTTATTCCCCTTTAAAATTTGTTTGGGGGTATTCGTTTCCGGACAAAGGCTCTGAAATAGTCCGTAGCAAATAATCCAAAGTTAGAAATCTTTAAAATTGACACTTTGAACGTTGTCCTCTGATTTTTGTATTTTAGATTTTTCAAATCGCACCGCTTGAATTATATAATCAAAATCTATGTTTTAGAAATTGCTAACTCATATTTTTGCTTCGTATTTTTTTAGTTTGAAATATTTTCTAAATGCACATGGAACAAAAGTTGTGCATATATTAAAGGGCTTTCATGTGAGACCAGAAAAAAGGGCTGGCTCCTTAAATTAGGTATCTAGGCGCCCGGAAAGTCTTTGTTGTGTAACTAAAAAACGATACATGCTATGATATTGACGTTGCTGGAAAAGTTGTTCTTCATTTATCTTATCAATCTAATTGTAATGTAGTATTGTTTGGATATTGCGTAATATGAGAGTTAAAAGCTTCACATGAAGAAATGCATGCCCATTTTCTTTTTGCTTATAGGGAATAGCTCCCTGTGCGTAATAGTATTTTAAACTAGCAGTCAATACTTTTCTTGTCTTAATATATCCCCAACTTATCACAGACATGCCTTTATCTGTTTTACGAGAGTTCTAACTCTTAAATATTCTGTAGTAGTTGGGTTACATTATTTATTAAATAGAAAAAAGGCATGAACTAATTTTCAATAGTTCAAATTGATTTCTAAAGGCCTGATTGGTTAGAAGTTAAAGGTAGTCTGAAAATGACCTCCTATCAATTTGTGTCAGACTCTGACAATTGTAAGGAGAAGGGGGGTGGTTTAAATAAGACTGATTGACAATCCTTTCTTGACTAGAAGCTGTAACGGAAGACCTCCTCGTTCTTTGCAACGAGCTTGGCTCTAGTTGTATTTATTTTTCTATTTCAATTTTGTAATATTTGGGAACAATTCATTACTACATTAAATATATACTAAAGTTCTGTAAACCTGCTGATGAGAAACCGGCGTCTCCTCAAGGCGACATGAAGTTCTACTTAATATTTGTTTTCTTCTCATTTACGAAAAACGTTTTAGATGAATAATTTAGCTTTTAAATGTGCACTCTCTTAAGTGAAGCATATTTATTTATACGAAAATTTCCAAAATCTCAACAGTTCTCTTTTATTCATTACATCATTCATGAATCGATTTCCTTTTTGTATAGATTTTTTTATACAATTCATAAATACATAAATATATTCTCACGTACTTAAAATAAAACCTTACTTGCTGATGACATTTTCTTTAAAGGAAGTGAACATGAAAAAATTATCAAGGGCTCAAATTTGTCTGTTTGATGTGTATAATGATATCTGAAAATCGTTTAGACAGAACTTTCCTCAGTAAGAAGATATGCCACTTAGAATAACTAATTCTTGCAATCCATGAGCGCTGCCATATTGTTTGATTCATTACCTCCCTGCTGGGTTATCTCTAAGCATCTAAGAGAGGGCAGCACTGATGCTGACGCCAGTGAGATACATTGCATTTTTACACACGTTTAGTAACAGAGATAAAATGCCATCATCAAAATGTGAATTGAAACTTGCAATGGATGTAAAGAGTTGTGATTTTTAAACAGTGTTTATGGAGGAAGATTTTGGATCTCAGAATGATGCATTCCCACCAGCAGTTAATGTGACATGTAACTAGAATGGAATGTCCGTGGATCAGTGTTATTGTGACCTATTTTTTCTTGCACTCGGGAATTTCTTGTTTATGAGTTTAAACATTTTGTGTGCTACATAAATGAGCACACAAGGTGCATTGCTCAGCATCCTGACTTTTAAAAAGTGTCTAAGTCCTGTTATTCTTCTGACAGCATAAACAGAACTGGCGTACATATATCATCAAGAATTAAGATAAAAACAAACCAGAAAATTTTCCAGGGCATTTAAATAAAAAGTAACGGTAAGAAACCCCACAAAGAAAATGAAATTACATTTTTATATTAATTTAAATTGAAATCTACAAACAGCATTTTATTTATGTAAACACTGACTGCCACATCTCCGTACAAACGTCTGGAATGCGATGGTCTCATATTTCACAAATTAATTTATTTATTCATTTTTTGCACAAATCATATATACATGTAGTTATCTGAGGTTCATTTATAGAAATGTACTAAATCCTTGTCTTCTCATGACAGTACACAACATTTTTCTTCACATCAAGGCATATTTTTTCTTGTAACTTTTATCAACTCTGAACATAAACACTGGCCTAGTTCCAACATTGACCCAGTCACCAGCAGCAATGTGGCTTATCTACGTCAGAGAACAGATGCATGCTGGGAAATAATGGATTACCTCCATAAACCTTTCACTGAGAGTGTTAAATTGATAAAATCTCTTGATAGAAATAAACAAAAAGGTAACAGACCTCATTTTTAAGTTTCAAACGGCTTTTAAAATAAATTAAGCAACAATTAATTTTGTCATGTTCACTTCCTTTAAGGCAACATGAAGCTATCTTTAATAGTTTGTGTTCTTGTTTTTCTTGAAAAAGTTCAAATGAGTCGTTTCTCAAAAGCGGAAAATTACTTTTTCTTTATGCAGTCTGGCGTAATTCAGTCAAATGCATGTATTTCTAAGGAGTTTTCGGTAGAAAACTCGACAGATCCTTTGATATATTGTGGCTTGCATTGTGTTGCTCTTTCACAATGTGTTGGAGTGGATATCATAGAAAACGAACCAAAACGCTGTCGACTTATGTTTGGATTCCCTGCATTGATTTCAGTAAATGAGACATCTGACGAAACAATCAGATATCAGAAGGTACAATATACTTTTATTCATTGATTTGAATGAATTGAATGCAATTTTATTGTTATTTTAAAAGTTTGATTTATTGATTTTTTATTTTGTTGTAGTTCACTGGATTAACTATCGGTAATATATGTTTAAGATTCGTTAAATTCCTGTAGCGTGTTATAAAAATATCAAACAAATTATTCATAATTCTGTGTATGTACATTTATCGATTGAAATAATAGTAATATAAAGACGCTATAACTCAAAATTAGTATTTTGTTGAGGTGTATTGAACTTAACTCTGATAAATGGGACAATTAAGGGTGTGTCGTGATTGAATTAATGCATTTTAGTTAGAACACACAATATAATTGAAAAACTCTTATCATGAAGTATGTTTAATGTTCGTGTAGTACAAATATGAGTGAAAAATGAAAATTTATGTGTCATGGACAAGTATAGTATGGAACTAATAAGCAGACAAGTTAAATAACATTTGATTTTTTTAAACAATAAAATACTTTGATATCAAATATTGAGACATGGACGGTATCCTTCTACCTTACTAAAATATCAGAATGTGTGCTCAATATAAATGTTATAGTTTTCCACAGCAAGATCAATTGTAAAGCGAATTCAAAGTTATTCGCTGGAGCGAGATCACTTTATATTTGTTAAGCGAAAGTTATTCGCTGGAGCGCAGCGCCGGCGAATGAAGCAAACTCTGAGAACTACCACACGCTAAAAATTAAGCTAAATCACGGATTCATCACGAACAATTTTTTATGAGCATCCAAAAATGCTCTTTACATTTATTGATGTAGTGCTATGACAAAAACGACCGACTTTTAACTCATAATTTACGATTCCTTAAGGTTTATAGACAAGTTTCGAGTATCGCAAAAGCTGTGGTGCGACCCCGTAAAATTTTTACATGCTTCCGTTTCTTCATATTGAGTCGATATACGTAGGCAAAGGAAATAGATTTTGACGTGTATGACGTTAGAATAGTCTCGCGCAATATTTTCAGCGAAAAAAGTAGTATTTGTCGTTTACACATTTGATCAAATTACATGTATACACAAATCACACTTTACAGACTAGTCAATTCTCTTTAAAGGTAAAGAACGATATTAGAGAGAATCAAGATTATGTATTTTGTAAGATGTTTATTTTTAACTTAGAACTATTTAGAAATATTATCGCTCTGTCTGTCTGTCTGTCTGTTCGTCTCTATTACATATTTAGATTAGAATGTGACATTTTGAAAATAGCACTTTTTGGTATATGATTTTTAAATCACATTTTAAAATGTGCAGCCGTTCGCGCGTTTTCATGGTGACATTCTAAAGATAATAGATAAGAGAAGATATGTCTCTAAAAATGTTATGATGATTGACAATCTCACAAAAATTGAATTCAATTCGAAGAGTTCATTGTTCTCAAAATGTTATATTTGCATAGAAATATACTTTTTTTTCTCTTAAAAAGTCGTCATAAAACATACCCTTTTGTAGGAACGGATACTTTTTGGTCAGTGCAATTAACGAATGGGTTAATTGTAAATACCATATGTAATCAGGCAAATCATAAATGGATGGTAAGAACTTTTTTCTTTTTCTTTCTTTCTTTCTTTCTTTCTTTCTTTCTTTCTTTCTTTCTTTCTTTCTTTCTTTTTTTCTATCTATCTATCCATCTATCTATCTATCTATCTATCTATCTATCTATCTATCTATCTATCTATCTATCTATCTATCTATCTATCTATCTATCTATCTATCTATCTATCTCCATTGATTATTATGAAATTAATATCATACACCTACTGATAAAAACAGTTTATATTATGTTTGGTTTGATCATTTATTTGTGTAAAAAGCTCATTCAGAGACGGTTTGATGGATCACAACCTTTTTTGAGAAACTGGGCAGACTATGAAATCGGCTTTGGATCTAGAGAGTCAGAGTTCTGGTTAGGTAAGATACTTGATAGAAAAAATAAAACAAATATACAATATGGTAAACCTTAAAGTAAAAAGAAAATGTATTTTTATATATTCTTATAGGAGAACAAAAAAAAATCATTTTATAAGGTACTGTGGTTTCATTAATATTCAAGGGTATCAATTTTCGTGGATAAAGTGTAAATCACAGTTTCAATGATACGTAAATTCGTGGCCAATGACCCTTTCAATACAAAATGTTAATAGAAATTACATTTCAATGAACATTTAATTTCATGGATCAACTCAACAACGAAATCCACGAAAATTGGTATTCAACGAATATTGATGAAACCACAGTATTGCTGGGGTGTTTTACTTTATATTGTTTTCAAAGTAATTATATTTTCAAAGTTCCGAAAGTTTCAATCAGGTTTTTAAATCTATTGTTGTTCATAAAAAAAAGAAATAATTAATAGTTCTTCTCTAAAATTAACATATTCATCATTTTATTTGTTTATGTTTAGGTAATCGAAACATCCATGAAATAACAAATGATGGTTATACATCTCTTAGAATCGAATTGATGGACCATGACTGTGTTTGGAAAAATGCAGAGTATTCACACTTTTCTGTTGAATCTGTCAGCTCTAAATATAGACTGCATGTAGATGGGTATTCTGGAAATGCAGGTATACACAATCACAGACCAACACACGCACACACTCTCTTTCTCTTTCTTTCTTTCTCCTTTCTCTCTATTTCTATCTCCGTCTGTATGTCTGGCTGTCTCTCTCTCTCTTTCTCACTCTCTCATTTAATTTTTAAAAAATAAAGATAATGCAGGATAAACAATATCAAGTTTACAATTTTTAATTATATATATATATATATATATATATATATATATATATATATATATATATATATATATATATATATATATATATATATATATATATATATATATCCAAAAGTATAAACTGTTATATGTACTCATTGTTATGATTTATTCATTGAAGAATGAAAACTTTAAATCTTCAAAACAATGTCAGTGCTACATGAATAACTTTATTTTGAGACTACCAATGTTACATTGTATGTTTAGGATATAGTCATAAAAATAATAAAATTGACCTTACCTTGATGCGAAAGCAATTGCTAGATGGTCTGATTTGATCAAAGTGACCCTTTTATATGTAATTATTTTTTTAATTATTTTGTGTAAATTACGTGAATTTGTAGCTTATAATTAGAAAACTTAAAGAGGTATTGAGTATAATAAATATGATGATCCTAATTCTACTGTTACGTCAAAGTTTTCAACGTTTGCAAAGTAGTCGAATAGTGACAGTGTCGTTAAATCAGTACAGAAGTTTGCAAATGATATTGAATTAACAATATTTCCCACATAAAACTTCATTTTTTCCAGGAGACAGTATGTTGTACCATGACGGGATGTTTTTTACTACGTACGACAATGACAATGACAATGTAGACTATAACTGTGGATCAAGATGGCGCGGAGGGTGGTGGTACAAATACTGCCACAAGGCAAATCTTAATGGAGAGTATGGAAACACAAATTATTCCGAAGGGATCAACTGGTATTATTGGAAAGGTTTCTATTACTCAATGAAAGAAGTCAGAATGATGGTTCGAAAACAGTAGGAATCAAAACTTTAAAGACTTTATGAACAAATCAAGGATCATTCTTATCAGGGCTTTTTTTAACCTAGGACTATTTGTGTACATGTATAATGATTTGTGTATTTAACAGTTTAATGTTTCAAATTCTGTTAATGATTTTTTCCCTTATACACTTAAAATAATTAGAATTAAATTCCATATCAGACTTTAAGTCAGACTCATTCTCTTCATATAGGATATGTCCATTCGAAAGTCATATGTCGAAAAGTTAAAAATGATACATTTTCATTTACTTAAAAATCTGTATATTGTTTGTTTAACTCTGTATATGTGCATTCAATGTAATGTTTAATGCATTGATAAAGTTGTTTTTTTTATATAATTGTGAACTTTCTCTTATGAGGTTGCACATTAAAATTTCAAAATTTCTAAATGCGTTAATATTAACTTATCATATAGATTTCAAGTTGACAATCTTTATAACATCTATATACCATTGAGTTGAATAAACGGCAGAATTGTAACATTAATCTCCTTTTAATTACATACATTAGGTTTATTTCATTTTTTTTTTCATTTTTTTTTTTGGGGGGGGGGGGCTTTACATGACACGTGACATAAAATTGGAGGAGTGGGGGACTATTTGGCCTGTTCTAATATACGTTAACCTATATCAGACTCCAGCTATGCAATGATTATCCTTGAGATTATTTAGCTAGATTTTCTATTCCTTTCTTATGATCCGAAACTTCATTCTAGGCATTTTGATGTTTCCCATTAGCAAATTGCTAACATGAGGGGAGGTGTATTCTCTAATCTTATTATAAACTATATTCTTTGATTTGATATTTAAGACAATTTACAAAACGGTTTTTTTTAAATTGCATCTTTTAAGTAGCTACTAAAAGCGAAGCAGCTGAAACCAAACCAGTTGTACAAAAAAGAATATTTAAAGACCTTTAACTGAAAATTTGCTATGCCATCTGACACTTATGGAGTAAATAAGCTCCTTTGTTACGTGTAGTAATCTTATAGTCGAATATTATAAAATTAAAACCAACTTAAATTTAACAATGTTTGTAAATGCAACCTTTTTTATTAAAAATATACATATATGACAATTAACGTCTTTATATTAATTATGATTTTTGTCTTAATGTTTGCAAACATGGAGCATGTGCAATTTAAAAAAAGGATGAGGGACTTTATAAATCTTCTCCTGTGTTGGTTTCGTACCAAGCAAGATTTATTAGGTATTGCAGAAATAATTTTTTGGCGAAATTGTTTAAAGGATGAAGATCACTTATAATGATAATAATTTTAATACATAAAGGTTAAATGGCCAATGATAACTACAGGTATAACGTGAACTGTGCAAAATTATGACGTGGGGATGGTAACAAATACTGTCACGAGGCAAACATAAATGGAAAGTATTGAAACCCGGAACCTTCCAATGGCATTGCTTGGAACTCCTGGATAGGCTCATGTAAATGCTCATGTAAATAAAAAAAAATCTAGCCATGTTTGGATATCAAACATTTTGTTATATTTACATTCAACTGTGTTTTTCCATTAAATTCGGTGATCTTCAAATGCCTCTAAATGCAACAAGTAGTCAAAGGTTAAAATGATGAGTTTTATTATGACGTCACAAACGTTGAACGCTGTAAACTGCAACGTCACAAGCGAAAATCAAAGTTCACGCTTGTGGCTGTTACTGTGGCTCTTCCATTAATATTAACTTACCCTTAGGATAAGAATTTTAAGGTATGAATCACATTTGCAGACAAGGCAAGAAGTTAAAAAACGTAAATATAAGCATTAAATCATGATTTTTTGAATTATACACTCTCATAACTGCAGCAGTGTGTGCATACAACGCGCGTTACTCAATTTGTATGCACACACCGCTGCAGTTATGAGAGTGTATACTTCAAAAAATCATGATTCAATGCTATATTGATTCACTGGTTTGAAAGACAAATATTTACAGTCTACTGTGATTTTCCATTAAATTCCGCGATGTTTAAATGCCTCTAAATGCAACACCTATTCACTGCGTATGAATTTACAAGTTATTTACATAAGTAGTTCTCAAACAGCGATTTCTATGTTTTCAGTTAAAATATGTATTTCATGAATGTTGTCAAAACACCATGTTTTATAATTATTCAACAAAAAAGTTGACTTTATTGTTAAAAGCAACATTTCAAGAGTTATTTATCATGGATTATATTTTCATGCTCGTCGATCTTATCTCAACAGTCTATGTGAAAACCAGTTTAAACCGGTTTTACAAAACAGGTGTTCTTGCTGTTACTTATACACTCCCTCCGTGATCTGCACTTTATATCGATTTATTTAAGTAAACAATTGATTTCCTTAGTAAGGGAATGTAAATATAAGCATTAAATGATTTATTTAAAAAAAAACAAAAAAACATCAAATTAATGACCAGAAAAAAAAAGTTTTGAATAATGGTCAATATAGCACTGCCGTCAGGTGAGCAGACAAATTATCATAACGCGCTAACGCGCGTTATTCAATTTGTCTGCTCACCTGACGGCAGTTATTGACACGACGACGTCAAAAATAAGTCATTCAATGCTATATTGACCATTATTCAAAACTTTTTTTTTCTGGTCATTAACTTGATGTTTTTTTAAAAAAAAAAAACCCTGTACAATTCAACGGCTTCCCCTTTCATATTTTTTTGTTTTGTAGCATGAGCTACGTGCATGCATAGTTCACCATTAACGCTTATTATACTGGCGTGAGACCAGTTCTCGCCAGTACATTGTGACGTCATTTTTCGTCTATAATTTTATGCGTTGATAAAATGACGTCACAATGTACTGGCGAGAAATGGTACTCGGTGAGAACTGGCCCCGGGACCATAAAACTTAGACGAGCTTACTTTTGATCTAAGCTTCACTTTTACAAAAGGAACATATAGTGGAAAAGTGAGACTGAGATCAAAAGTAAACTCGTCTAAGTTTTATGGCACCAGCATTGTTAATTTCTAAATCTCTAAATCTGCTTTGTTTGAATGAAAATTTATGCAATCAAAACTGGTACCTTCACATGAATCTGACTGATGTTGGTTGCTGATCGTTTCAAATTTTTGCTCAGAGTCCGTAATCGGGCCTGCCAGCTGGGATTCTAAATATTGATTGCTGCTGAAGATTGTTCAACCGGTTGTTGGTTTCTTGAGACCACGTCATTATCTCCCCTCTGGGATATTAATGTCTGAGTCGTCTGTATTAATTCCGGGAGGAACATTTATGATACAGATGCAGCTACTTCCTCGATGCTGACTCCGCTATTCGTCGGGTCTGTATGGTCCGTTTTGAAGTTTCGACTTCTTAGCCCTACCCGGTAGACGAGCTTTACCGACCAATTCCCTGTTTTCGGTCTGCCGAACATCCTTTGAACGGGAAGCCTGACGGGGCTGCATTTCAATCAATTTTCATTCACTCCTTTTACCCAGCTGATCAGTTTTCAACCGTTTAGAATTTGACGCAAAGAGAAAAAAGTATGACGTCATAATGTAGACGGAGTATGAAATTTCCCAGAATTTTTTAAAGTGCAGTTAGGTTTGTTCATTGCTATTATAATAATCTGATTTATTTTTCAAAAGAAAATAAATTTTATCAATTTTAAGTGTAGGATCCAGTAAATGATCTCATGTAGCGGAACAGTCATTCAATTGTTATTTAGTTACGATTTTTTTTATTATATCAAACCCGAATATTACATTTGATTTAATTTTTACGCTATCGAGTTATGTGAATGGGAGACACTGATATGATACGGAACCTTAAAAAAATGATTTATTGAAAGTGAAAACTGCCGTCAAGATGTAAAATGTCATTTGAAACATACTAGGTATACAATCATCTTAACTTTAGTTATCTAGTTTGTTTCGAACAGTTTTTGGGTACATTTAGGCTACTGCATGGATTAAAGATGGTTACAAACAAAATAAGAAGTGACAACACCAGAACTTGTTTTTTTTAATTATGCTCATACATGTAGTAAAATTGTAGTTTCAAAATTTAAGATAAACGATTTTTTTTACTATCAAATACAAACTGTATGTAGGTAAAAAGGGGGGAGGAGGCTTTGTTTAGGTACAGCTAAAACAAAGCGAGCTCTGTGCTCTGTGTTTCGGGTATAGCCACTATCACTTTGATTTGGGGGTTTTTTTTGTTTTTTTTTTGTTTTTTGTTTTGCTGACCATTAGAAAGACCTTTGTTAAGCATTCTTCATATTGAAATTGGAAAATCAAAATTTGAAGAAAAGAGTATCATTCTCTTTATTAAAAAGCAAAAGAAGGAGGATGGGATGTGGTAACCAAGCAAGTTTCTGACATTTCCATAACAAACCGTGGCATTCATGTAATACATTTGACAGTAATGTAATACGTGTAATACATTTTTGTTCCCGTTCAGCCCAGTACATATATACTGATGAATTTAATTGTAAAAAAAAAATAAAGATCATGAAATATCTGCGAAATTAGAGGAGGCAAATATTTCAAAAAATATTCGAAGATTGTATATATCACTCTTGTCAAGAAAGTGTATCCATAATAGGTGTTAAGGCTAATACAGAAAAGTCGTGAATTTAAGGTTTTACCGCAGACTTAAGGAGGAATCAAGTGACAAAGTTTGAAAGCCACCAACACACTTGGTTAATAGATCTAAATGTGTATCATATTTCAAAATCGAAATAACATTATTCACGGTTTCTCACATACGATTTCTTTATATTCAGATGAGTAAGATTATCGACATGTTTTATTCGTTTAAATAAACGATTGTTTATACCGTATTGCTTGTAATTTTTTTTCTTAAAAAAAATGTCATATCGTGGTGATTTTTGAAATTCACTATTTAAAAACACCAGCTTAAAGTACTTCTTTTCAGATTGAAAAAATATTTTTTTTTATCTTATTAAAAACATTTTACTGTCAAATGTGTGACCAAAATTTCAAAGTACCAACTACAAAAAAGAGTCTGATAGAAAATTTGTCGACCATCGATGTTCCTTAAACTCAAACTGAATACTGTAATTATTATTTCACTACGATTAATAAAACAATGATATATTTGTACTGTGCTCTGGAATATATATAGCATTGAGTACCTGGTGATCTAGAAGAAATAATAGGAGTGTCTTTTGTCGTGTATCCCACAATTCCAATCTGCTGTCCGCCAACCTGGGCAACAAGACTTTAATTAAGCAACAAACGGAGAGATTGAGGGTTCCTTGGAAGTGTCGATGAACTTTTGGGGGGGGGGTAGGGAGGGGAGCGTTACGAGTTCCTACCAAAAGTAGAACATATTCTAAACGTGACAAGAGTAAAGACGTTTTATTTGCCGTTTGCATGCGCCTGTGCATCTACTATTCTCACTACCTGTTTATATCCTTTAAATAACCTCCAATTTAATTGACTTCTCCTACCATTCAAAATAAATTGTTTAATTTAGAATCTTTATGATGCAAATTCTGAATTCCGGAACACCTATACACGCAATCGCAAGCTTATTATTGCAGTCAAAAGATTCAATCTTTAAGCATATTCTTTTATTTTACTATGTTTAAAAAAACTTAAAAGATAAGGAAAATGAGCTGTAATTTTACTTTAAAACAAGCACATTGCTTTGAACAAAACTTGCATTTATATAAAGTTACCATAATAAACAAATCAGTGATTTAACATGTCATTATAGAAATTTCTAACAAAGTCTTACAAACTGTTTTAACGTATTCACACGTGCTTGAGGATAAGAAATGTCCTCCCCATCGTCCCATAGTCCCCTTTCACCCCAACCCCAAGTATAAACCCCCGATACCTAGTTTACTGTGTTCTTTTTAATTAACATATCATTTTATGATAAACCTTTCTAATCCAATTCATTCAAAACATGACTCGTAACATTAATTTTATTAATTAAGGTCTTCCGCTGGGAGCGGAAGACCTTACTATTATTCTGAAAATTTTTCAGATTTCTTATTTTTTTTTTCTTCTAGACGCCAACTTTGATCCTGAATATCTCGCTCGTTTGTTCACCGATTGTTTTGAAATTTTCAGGTCTGATAACATGCCGCGCGATGTTGTCGTTGCATATTTTAGTTGAGGAAAATCCCCATCCGGTTTTTGAGTTATTCCCCTATTAGTAAAATATAACGACTTCTTTTGTCCAGGAGGTTTGGCTTTAATGATGACTGGCAGAGTCTCAAAGATGGGCTGGTTTAGGTGTCCAAGTAGTGTAGTGGAGAATGCACTCGCTTGTCACCGTTGCGACCCGAGTTCAATAGGGTATGGCGGTCGCCCGCTTGGACAAGTGGGTTATCTCCGGGTACTCTGGCTTCTTCCCACACCATTGACCCCCTCGCGCTAACATCCGTGCCAACGAGAGATATTGATATAAGTTGTAGAACTTGCTTATCAATCGTTGTAAAATAAATAAAGTTCAGTAAAAAAAAAAGAAAAGAAAAAAGATGGGCTGGTTTAGAAGCTGATACATTGAATTTGTGCGAGACATATTTTATTTATTATTTAAATGCAAATAAAAGGATTGGTATAGATGTTGAAACAAAGGTTAGAAAAATTGCAAAAAAAGTTGCGTATTTTCCGTTTTAGTTTTTTACCTAATAATAATTTGTTAAAAGATGTATTTTAAAACTTCTTGGTCTTACCGAAACCTTTCATTCGGTATACAGAAAAAGGGGCTGGCCCCTATAATCAGGCGTCAAAAGTTTCTTGTCAATAACTTGTAAAGGAATAAAAATGTTCAATGCATTATTGAAGCAAAATTGTAAAGAAATTAATTTTGAATCCTTCCGTAGTATTTAATTTAATGTTTTCGTAATTTATAGATAGTATTTGCAGAAACAATTGTTGACAGTTCGGTCCATTTTTGTAGGGATGTGCACGTTTATGAGGTTATGAAAGGGCTTCTTGTGTTGCACTAACTGATACATACAGCGCGCACAGATAATTCCACATAAAATTCCCAAATGTTTTTATTCATATATACATTTTCATTTCAGAAAGATGAACCTCTTTGACCTTATTGTGATCGGCTTCGGCCGATCACTGTTGTGTCCATATGAGGCATCCGGCATATGTTTCCACGTGCGCACACATTCCGCTTGCAGAAGTAGTTCTTATAAAAACCTGAAGCTTGGTTTAGTATTTATATAACATTTTACTCAGTTTTATTTCAATTCATTTACCATAAGACATGCAAACATACATAAAATACAGTTCGACCTGTTAATTCAAGAATGCACATTTTGTCTCACGCGTAAGAATTTCGATCGAAAGATTCATTCAGTAATGCAGTTGACCTCGATGAACTGACCTCAATCAATGAACTGACCTTGAACTATTGATGTTGCATAATAGTGGCTAGGAAGACGGCTTGATTTATGAACAAGGTTACGTTATAATGCGACCTCAATAGCAAGTAATGATGGTATTCAATGTTTTTCAGTCGCATTAAATTATTTTAATACAACTCTTTCTTTATATACGTGTTAATGCTTTTTGAAGAGCCCTACTCAGTATTCTGAAGATGAAGAAGATACATTTACATTTAATAATTACGTTAAAAATATAAAACTAGACAAGAAGTTTACGAACGGCTTTCCCCAAATTTATTTCAAAATTTAATTTGTTGACGGTTTATAATGATGAAAATATGGTGTATAGATTCAAAATATTCTAGATTTTGTAAAAATACAGTACTTTTTTTAATTATTTTACATCAAACTGATTATGTTGATTGCTTCTAGCTATCAATATATCATACTTGTCGATCATTCCTTTAAAAAGAATACTTGTTTTTGTTGATTGTTTCATAACTGTGCCCCTTTCTATATGTTGATGGATTACGAGACTCAGGTTACCGATCGATAGGAGATTCGCTAGCTGTATTCAGGCCGTCGCCTAGACGACAGTGCATGTGCTTGTACTGTAGAGCTGGACATACACATGTTTAACGCCCCATTGTTTTTACTGTAACGGAGACATTTTGAATTGTTTCAGTACTGGGAGATGTGTTAATAAAATGGTTCCAATGCATGGTAATTAAACTCAACTTTTCTACAAAAGGTATGTACACGGCCGTCATATAAAGCACAATGTGTATTACTGACATGACAAATGTACGCTGGCAATTTATGCTCCCGATAGAACATATCTTTTAAAGCAAAACAAAATACTGATTTACGATGAAGATAATATTATCATCGTGGAGATGATTTTAAAAAGTTATTATGTCATTCAGAAGTTGGAGTTCTATTCGCTTTTTGCTATTCACTATTCGAATAGCGAATAGAATACGCTATTCAAATTACCGTAAACATGCTAATAAACGTAAATTCAAAATTTCATGTAAACTTCCCTCTTTAATTAAAAAAAACAGTTTTATAGTAAAAATTATTACTCGCTGACCTAACCTGAACATTGACATAATAAACACGACCAGTAAGAGGCTAAGCTAGCCTGGTAAAAATGCGACATTTCCAATAATACAGTTATAATGGGATTTCTTTCAAGGGGCTGGCTAACACCCTCTATCCCATATTTGGGCCTTCATATTTGGTAGGGATGGGGCCCCGGGAAGCCCAGTCGACCCTAAAAAGGAATTGGGTTTACACGACAAGTAAGAGGCTTAGCTAGCCTGGCGAAAAGCGACATTTCCTATAATAAAGTTATAATGGAATATCTTTGAAGGGGCTGGCTAACACCCTGTATCCCATATTTGGGCCTTCATATTTAGTGAGGATGGCGCCCCATGACAGCCCAGTCGTCCTTCAAAAGAAATTGGGTTTACACGACCAGTAAGAGGCTTAGCTAGCCTGGCGAAAATGCGACATTTCCTATAATTCAGTTATAATTGGATATCTTTCAAGGCGCTGGCTAACACCTTCTATTCCATATTTGGGCCTTCATATTTGGTGAGGATAGCGCCCCGTGACAGCCCAGCCGACCCTCAAAGGAATTTGGTTTATACGACCAGTAAGAGGCTTAGCTAGCCTGGCGAAAATGCGATATTTCCTATAATACAGTTATAATGGGATATCTTTGAAGGGGCTGGCTAACACCCTGTATCCCATACTTGGGCCTTCATATTTGGTGAGGATGGCGCCACATGAAAGCCTAGTCGACACTCAAAAGGAATTGGGTTTACACGCCCAGTAAGAGGCTTAGCTAGCCTGGTAAAAATGCGACATTTCCAATAATACAATAATGGGATTTCTTTCAAGGGGCTGGCTAACACCTTCTATTCCATATTTGGGCCTTCAGATTTGGTGGGGATGGGGCCCCGGGACAGCCCAGTCGACCCTCAAAAGAAATTGGGGCTGGCTAACACCCTGTATCCCATATTTTGGCCTTCAAATTTGGTGAGGATTGGGCCCCGGGAACGCCCAGTCGACCCTCAAAAGGAATTGGGTTTACACGGCCATTAATAGGTCTAGCTAGCCTGGCGAAAATAGAAATTAGTATGATACAGTTATAATTGGAATATCGGCTTTCCAGTCTACCATTCATTGGAATTTGGTTTACATGACTTTAAGACATATATGTAAATAGCTATTTGAAGTGGCAAATATCATGTAAATTGCTATATGGGAAAGCTATTGTAGGAAGTGACTTACATATCTATATCTTCTTTTGTCAAAATGTGGTACTTGATGAAATCAATGGATATTTAAGAAGGAGTTATTGTTTTGAATATATACATGTGTAAGGACATTCACTAATGCAAATACTTCCAACAAGCTTGTTCCCCTCTTTACAGAACATTAAATCACCTGTTTGTGTTCTAATACCGCTGAATCGCGAGAAACTTTCATAAATCTGCAACTACTATATTTTTTCCAAGTCGAAACTTACTATCTACTTATCCAATAAAAAAGGCTTAAAAAAGAAATTTGTACGAGTGTGAAATTAAACCTGGTAGTTGCCGAGACGAAAGTTTTCCCTTTACATAGAATGTATTTAATGGACATTGTCTCATGATCAGTGTGTATTTCGGAGACAATGATAAATTTTTCAACACGTGATGAATTATTTCAATTTTGTATGTATTTTGACATATTTCCATTTTCAACTGTCTGTCTGTGATAACATAACGAATCAATTTTGAACCCTAAAACCCAATAACTTCATATAACATGAGTGACACGAAATGGGCGTGTCTTATAGCATAACCGAAAAGCGGTATTGGCTGTGCCGCGTAGTAATACATAGTATAGCATGTGCTACATAGATAATAGTGGTTTTAAAATAATGTTGTTTTAGAGTGTACAGATTTAAAATAATGTAAATCAATGTAATCAATAGATTTGACCATGCCCCAACCGAAATTATCACCTCATAATACTCAAAAAATGATTCCTTATTCCTAAAATATCTATATATAGGCGTTAAATACATGTATATATAAATATACATACATGTATTTTAAAAGCATATAGATATACAATAAACACACAGTTATAGAGAACACGCATATAATGAATTGACGCTTACAGCACATGATTTTCATTCCGACCGAAATTATCACCTTGTTATACTCAAAGAATGATTTCATATTCCTTAAATATCTATATATGGGCGTGAAACACATGTATATATAAATATACATACATTTATTAAGCATATATTAGATATACAGTAAACACACAGTTATAGAGAACACGCTTATAATGAATTGACGCTTACAGTGAAGTGATTTTTATTCCCCGTGACTAAATAGCACGTTTTAAATTTGACGGATATAACGACTTTCGGTTATAACGAAGCAAAATCAACCTCTGGCACTTTGTGAATTATAACCCTGTTTTACTGTACATGAATGCTGTGGTTTATATCTGTAACCTTTCAATCATACAATTGTTCTATCTTGTGGATGTGTTGACTGTACATTATGAATGTTTATTATACATTTTTCCTGTTAACCCTTTTAGGACCCTTAATGATCCATTTAGAATTGGAATTGAAATTTACAGCTATTAAGAATTATTTAATTTTTATGATAGGTTTAAACTTTGAAGACTTTTTATAATTTATAAAAAAAAGTATTTGCTTAGCAATATATTGGATAATTCTCGCAATCAGTTTCAAAAACAGATGCTAAGTGCCTCATACATGTATATGCAATTTAAAACTGTTATTTTTTTACAATTTGCTGCCGGAACATAATGTAAACGTATGATATTTGGCGTGTACGATATTTGGCGGAAATTAGTTTTTGAACAAGTTGGCGTAGATTTGAATTAGCGTATTCCTGAATGTGACTATTCATGAACATATATGCATGGCATTTGGCGATGAACCTGATTTAGCGAAAGCCACAGACCACCAAAAGCGCTAAATAGAATACACATCTAAATGTAGTACGTTTACAGTAGGTTCAGTTCTCTAAAACTATCACAATTTTGCATGTCGGTAAAGAGTGGGAACATTTGTTCTGGCGTATCGCGAAATTTTCTATCATCTTCATCGGCGGATTGAGAGAGAGAGAGAGAGAGAGAGAGAGAGAGAGAGAGAGAGAGAGAGAGAGAGGTGCCTTCAAGATCAAGAAAATTGTTTCTTATAAAGTCATAAATTTTATAATGTTATATACACACCGCCTCCTTTACATAAAATGTTGTAAAACATTGAGTAATTGGTCGAAGGAAAGGCATATTTCATGTGTTGGGGTGGGGTGGGGTGGGGTTGGGGGTCATTGCTGCTTATTTACAAACTATTTGGATCCGATGCATAGTGTTGATTAGGAAATAAACAAGATTTAGCAATTTTGTGTCTTGCACGTTTTTTTTCTTCAAAATATTGAAAGCGAGCTCGACTGTCATATCAACAAACGGATATTTTGTTAATTAGGATAGGTGGTTTCGCAGAAAAGACCCGGTTAAATTTTAGAAAAAAAAGGTAAATGTGAGGTTTGATTAGGTATTTGAGGGGTAAAAATTCCTAGAATATCTATTTCATTTATTTTGTGGATAGAAGACCTTAAGTCTATGTAATTGACAAGCGACACTTTAGATGCGAAACTGTGACGTTGATTTTCACTTTCGATTTTACAAAGGAAATGGGGGGGGGGGGGGGGTCAACACATGAAATCTCACTCAGAAGGAACGTGTATGATTTCAAATAAATTCTTGAATATTTACATGGATATAGCTGCAAATCCTGTCGTAGGGTATGGGAAGTGCCGGGGATTGGAGAGTATAATGGGACCTACGTATATCAAAAACAGCGAATAAGGGACAAATCTTCAAAAACTTTTGAGATCGACCCTGGCTGTTTAAGTTACTGTTTTATGTAAGTTGTACATTTTTTTATTCTGCACTGTCTGAAATGAGTCCTGACCATGTCTCCCCTACATTTAATCCTCACCAAACATGAAGGCCCAAAAATAGGATACAGGGTGTTAGCCAGCCCCTTAAAAGATATCTCATTTTAACTGTATTATACGAAATGTCGCATTTTTACCAGGCTAGCTAAGTCTTTTCTTGGTCGTGTAAACCCAATTCCTTTTGAGGGTCGACTGGGCTTAAATGGGGCGCCATCCTCACCAAAGATGAAGGCCCAAATATTGGATACAGGGTGTTAGCCAGCCCCTTCAAAGATATCCCATTATAACTGTATTATAGGAAATGTTGCATTCTTCGCAAGGCTAGCTAAGCCTCTTACTGGTCGTGTAAACCCAATTCCTTTTGAAGGTCGACTGGGCTGTCATGGGGCGCAATCCTCAAAAAATATGAAGACCCACATATGGGATACAGGGTGTTAGCCAGCCCCTTGAAAGGAATCCCATTACAACTGTTTTATAGGAAATGTCGCATTTTCGCCAAGCTATCTAAGCCTCTTACTGGTCGTGCAAACCCAATTCCTTTTGAGGGTCGACTGGGCTGACCCGGGGCCCCATTCTCACCAAATATGAAGGCCCTAACATGGGATACAGGGTGTAAGCCGGCCCCTTGAAAGGAATCCCATCATAACTGTATTATACGAATTTCGCATTTTTCGCCATGCTAGCTAAGCCTCCTACTGGTCGTGTAAACCCAATTCCTTTTGAAGATCGACGGGGCTGTCCCTGGGCCCCATCCTCACCAAATATGAAGGGCCAAATATGGGATACAGGGTGTAAGCCTACCCCTTGAAAAGAATCCCATTATAACTATTATACGAAATGTCGCATTTTTCGCCAGGCTAGCTTAGCCTGTTACTTGTCGTGTAAACCCAATTCCCTTTGAAGGTCGACTGGGCAGTCCCTGGGCCCCATTCTCACCAAATATGAAGTCCCAAATCTGGGATACAGGGTGTTAGCCAGCCCCTTGAAAGGAATCCCATTATAACTGTATTATACGAAATGTCGCATTTTTTGCCAGGCTATCTTTGCCTCCTACTGGTCGAGTGAACCCAATTCCTTTTGAGGGTCGATTGGGCTGTCCCGGGGCCCCATCCTCATCAAATATGAAATCCCTAACATGGGATACAGGGTGTTAGCCAGCCCCTTTAAAGGAATCCCAATTATAACTGTATTATACGAAATGTCGCATTTTTCGCCAGGCTATATTAGCCTCTTACTGCTCGTGTAAACCCAATTCCTTTTGAGGGTCGACAGGGCTGTCCCGGGGCCCCATCCTCATCAAATATGAAGGCCCGAATATGGGATACAGGGTGTCAGCCAGCCCCTTGAGAGGAATCCCATTATAACTGTATTATACGAAATGTCGCATTTTTCGCCAGGCTAGCTAAGCCTCTTACTGGTCGTGTAAACCCAATTACTTTTGAGGGTCGACTGGGCTGTCCCGGGGCCCCATCCTCACCAAATATGAAGGCCAAAATATGGGATACAGCCAGCCCCTTGAAAGGAATCCCATTATAACTGTATTATACGAAATGTCGCATTTTTCGCCAGGCTAGCTTAGCCTCTTACTGGTCGTGCAAACCCAATTTCTTTTGAGGGTCGACTTGGCTGTCCCGGGGCCCCATCCTCACCAAATATGAAGGCCCAAATATGGGATACAGCCAGCCCCTTGAAAGGAATCCCATTATAACTGTATTATACGAAATGTCGCATTTTTCGCCAGGCTATCTTTGCCTCTCACTGGTCGTGCAAACCAAATTTCTTTTGAGGTTGGACTTGGCTGTCCCGGGGTCCCATCCTCACCAAATATGAAGGCCCTAACAAGGGATACAGGGTGTAAGCCAGCCCCTTGAAAGGAATCCCATTATAACTGTATTATACGAAATGTCGCATTTTTCGCCAGGCTATCTTAGCCTCTTACTGGTCGTGTAAACCCAATTCCTTTTGAGGGTCGACTGGGCTGTCCCGGGGCCCCATCCTCACCAAATATGAAGGCCCAAAATTGGGATACAGGGTGGCAGCCAGCCCCTTGAAAGGAATCCCATTATACCTGTATTATACGAAATGTCGCATTTTTCGCCAGGCTCGATAAGCCTCTTACTGGTCGTGTAAACCCAACTCCTTTTGAGGGTCGACTGGGCTGTCCTGGGGCCCCATCCTCATCAAATATGAAGGCCCTAACATGGGATACAAGGTGTAACCCAGCCCCTTGTAAGGAATCCCATTATAACTGTATTATACGAAATGTCGCATTTTTCGCCAGGCTAGATAAGCCATTTACCGGTCGTGTAAACCCAATTCCTTTTGAGGGTCGACAGGGCTTTCCCGGGGCCCCATCCTCACCAAATATGAAGGCCGAAAAATGGGATACAGGGTGTTAGCCAGCCCCTTGAAAGGAATCCCATTATAACTGTAATATACTAAATGTCGCATTTTTTGCCAGGCTCGATCAGCCTCTTACTGGTCGTGTAAACCCAACTCCTTTAGAGAGTCGACTGGGCTGTCCCGGGGCCCCATCCTCATCAAATATGAAGGCCCGAATATGGGATACAGGGTGTCAGCCAGCCCCTTGAAAGGAATCCCATTATAACTGTATTATACGAAATGTCGCATTTTTCGCCAGGCTCGATAAGCCTCTTAGTGGTCGTGTAAACCCAGCTCCTTTTGAGGGTCGACTTGGCTGTCCCGGGGCCCCATCCTCACCAAATATGAAGGCCCAAATATGGGATACAGCCAGCCCCTTCAAAGGAATCCCATTATAACTGTATTATACGAAATGTCGCATTTTTCGCCAGGCTAGCTAAGCCTCTTTCTGGTCGTGCAAACCCAATTCCTTTTGAGGGTCGACTGGGCTGTCCCAGGGGTCCCATCCTCACCAAATATAAAGGCCTAAATATGGGATACAGGGTGTTAGCCAGCCCCTTGAAAGGAATCCCATATAACTGTATTATACGAAATGTCGCATTTTTCGCCAGGCTACATAAGCCTCTTACTGGTCGTGTAAACCCAATTCCTTTTGAGAATCGACTGGTCTTTCCCGGGGCCCCATCCTCACCAAATATAAAGGCCCAAAAATGGAATACACCCCTTGTAAGGAATCCCATTATAACTGTATTATACGAAATGTCGCATTTTTCGCCAGGCTCGATAAGCCTCTTAGTGGTCGTGTAAACCCAGCTCCTTTTGAGGGTCGACTGGGCTGTCCCGGGGCCCCATCCTCATCAAATATGAAGGCCCGAATATGGGATACAGGGTGTAAGCCAGCCCCTTAAAAGGAATCCCATTATAACTGTATTATACGAAATGTCGCATTTTTCGCCAGGCTAGCTAAGGCCTCTTACTGGTCGTGCAAACCCAATTCCTTTCTAGGGTCGACTGGGCTGTCCCGGGGCCCCATCCTCACCAAATATTTAGGCCCAAATATTGGATACAACCAGCCCCTTGAAAGGAATCCCATTATAACTGTATTATACGAAATGTCGCATTTTTCGCCAGGCTAGCTAAGCCTCCTTCTAGTCGTGTAAACCCAATTCCTTTTGAGGGTCAACTGGGCTGTCCCAGGGGTCCCATCCTATGGGATACAGGGTGTTAGCGAGCCCTTTGAAAGGAATTCCATAATAACTGTATTATACGAAATGTCGCATTTTTCGCCAGGCTAGATAAGCCTCTTACTGCTCGTATAAACCCAATTCCTTTTGAGGGTCGACTGGGCTTTCCAGGGTCCCCATCCTCACCAAATATGAAGGCCGAAAAATGGGATACAGGGTGTTAGCCAGCCCCTTGAAAAGAATCCCATTATACCTGTATTATACGAAATGTCGCATTTTTCGCCAGGCTAGCTAAGCCTCTTACTGGTCGTGTAAACCCAATTCCTTTTGAGGGTGGACTGGTCTGCCCCGGGGCCCCATCCTCACTAAATTTGAAGGCCCAAATATGGGATACAGGGTGGTAGCAAGCCCCTTGAAAGGAATCCCATTATAACTGTATTATACGAAATGTCGCATTTTTCGCCAGGCTAGCTTAGCCTCGTACTGGTCGTGTAAACCCATTTCCTTTTGAGGGTCGACTGGGCTGTCCTGGGGCCCCATCCTTACTAAATATGAAGGCCCAAAAATGGGATACAGGGTGTAAGCCAGCCCTTTCAAAGATATCCCATAATAATTGTATTATACGAAATGTTCGCATTTTTCGCCAGGCTAGCTTAGCCTCTTAGTGGTCGTGTAAACCCAATTCCTTTTGAGGGTCGACTGGGCTGTCCTGGGGCCCCATCCTCACTAAAGATGAAGGCCCAAATATGGGATACAGGGTGTTAGCCAGCCCCTTTAAAGGAATCCCATTATAACTGTATTATACGAAATGTCGCATTTTTCGCCAGGCTAGCTTAGCCTCTTACTGGTCGTGCAAACCGAATTCCTTTTGAAGGTCGACTAGGCTGTCCCGGGGCCCCTTCCTCACCAAATATGAAGGCCCAAAAATGGGATAAAGGGTGTAAGCCAGCCCCTTGAAAGGAATCCCATTATAACTGTATTATACGAAATGTCGCTTTTTTCGCCAGGCTACGCCTTTTACTGGTCGTGATCATTATGTCTATGTTTAGGGTAGGTCAACATGTAATAATTTTTAGCATAAAACTATTTTTTTCAAATAAAAAGGGAAGTTATTATGAAATTTTGAATATACGTTTATTAGCATGGTTACGGTAATTTGAATAGAGAACTGACCACAGAATTCTATTCGCTTTTCGAATAGTGAATAGCGAAAAGCGAATAGAACTCCAACTTCTGAATGCCGTTTATATCTTGGTATTTTCATCGGGAGTTTATTAGTCACAGTGCAATATTTCAGTGCAAAGAGGTGTTTGGTTCAATTCCCTGTACTTCAGACTGTGGGCGCTAGATTTGAACCTTCCCTATGGAAGGTCGTGGGTAACAGACGAATGTCGAGGACGCATGCTGCATTGAGCGGGCCGTACTAGTAAGAATTGGTTGCAGGCTGTAAGCGAGAGACCTGTGAGTCTGGAGCTTTTGGTAAGGGCGCACGATACAGGCAGTGTGACTAGCGCAGGGGCGTCACAGTAGCATATTGTTCTTGATGTATTACGTGACTGGCTTCCTTTTCAAAGTGAGGTTATCAGTATTAAAGTGACTGTTGTCACAATTTAATTTTTCTTTATGCAAAGCTGTAATTTAAAGTTCATGTATTTTTATGTTTTTTTTTTTTTAAATATTGAACTTTGACAATGTTTGAGTAATTTTTCAATCAGCGTTTTATTGGTTGATACAGATTCTAAAAAAACATTTTTTTCAGTTTCATACCATTTTATTTCAGACGCACTGTGATGAAAAACACTTTCAAGTTTGGAATAGTATCAGCTATTTGTTTACTTGTTTAATTGAATTATATTATGGAAGTCATTTTCGAATGAGAATGGAGTGAAAGGGGGGGTGAGAATATTAATTTGTTTTGTTTAGTATTATTCGTATTCAAATTAAACTTGTTTATTTTCTTTTCAAAGTCTTATTTTTCATTCAGCCGACAAAATCCATAGAACTCATTACAAAATCAAACAGTACTCCTCGTTTTGCAAAAGTTGAATACGACTCATGGAACGAACATTTTGGTAAAACAACCACATTTTTAAAATTTTACGCGGATTTCATTGTTATACAAATGTAAGATCGCCCTTTATAGAACTAACATTTATTTGAGTGTGAATGTGTCTATGTGTGGTTGTAGTATTTAGATCCAAATAGATGAAGAGAAATAAACCAGAAATTTATCAACATTTTATTAATCTGATAGATGGACAATTGCTTTCCATGGTTACCAAATGGTTACCAAATGTCGCTATTCCGTGCAGCGGCCATTTTGTACAGCAGAATCAAGAGCATTGCTCCGTTGACAGTTGTCCCCAGGGACCAGACTAGGTACAGGGGCAGCAGTATCTTCTTTCTTGACATGGTAGTCGATGCTTTAACAGAAATAATGATGACATGTATGTTACTTGAAAATTGTTAACGTTTAGAATTAGATTGATGAGAAATATATGGCGAAGAAATTGGTTATCTTTTTACCTGCTTCTTTTACATATCAACTACTTTTCTTTTTGTCTCGAGTTTATCTTTCTCGACTATTATTTTATAATAAACAAAAAATCTGCAAAATTGGCAAATAAAATAGCATGCGTTTTTTAAAAAGTTATCGTTATTTATAGTTTTTGAGAAATTATATGACAGTTTCGGGGAGGAGATTCATGATTTTAATATTTCAGTTTCTCTCATCAGAAAGCTGCTTTACATAAATGTTGTCTTTGTTATATTGCCGATTTCCAATAAGGAAGTTGGGAATGCTCTAGTTTTGACAAACAAAGCACAACAAAAATTCTCACTTTAGTGACACGGTAAAATACATATTATAAATGGTCTGAGGTATTTCATATTAAAACTACTGTCAACTGCAATTGTATAAAATGTTTGCTTATACCTATGCACGCAAAGCCACTTCCTGTAAATCCGTCCTTGCATTCGCATTCAAACGATCCATCTGTGTTGATACATACTGCGTTGATGTCACATACACCCGACTCTGTTCCTGTGACATTCTGTTTGCACTCTTCAATGGCTGCACGCAGGAGTTTAAGTAAGTTAAAATTCATCATTAAAAACAAGATTGTTGTTCAGCTGTTTAATAATGATTTGATAATTCAAAATTGATTTATCTGATACTCTTTATGGTAATTGGTCAGTAAATCAAGGTTATTTTTTTTTTCATTTTAATACCTTTTTGCTTGAAAGTTACAGCAAATCCCAACTCTTTTTGTAAATCACCGCTGTCATTCGATTTAAATTTGATACGAAGATTATTTCCCGTTGTTTGGCTGTTGATTGCATTTCGGAATGGAAGGCATGTATAATACGTTTCCTTTTCTGTAGAGGATAGACGATTATTAGCTACTAGTGGACAAACTTTAAAAAATTCTTTATACATGAATATATTGGAGATATATGACGTCGTAAAATGCAATGACTATTATGAACATCAAGTTGTTTGAATCATTTATATAATCTTTATTTATGTAAAGAAAAAAATCTTTATTTTGTTGTGTGTTGTCCAAAACCCAAACATTCCTCTTTTTTATAGGGTAATATATTTTGACCAGTTGTATAAAGTATAATGTCCTAAATAAAAGTACAAAAGTTGGGGAAATTTAACATTTCTAATTTCATAAATATTAATGTACAAATTTTTAAGTGGTTAATATAATCATTAGTTCATTGCAATGATCATTCACTTCACGTTGATGAATAAATCTTAACTAGAGGTACTGTGAACAAGCTCACAAATGATAATCCCCGCTAAGAAAAAAATCATAACTCAGATATTTTTTATGATATATCAAATAATGGATGCTATCTAGCTAACCGTCCATGTTCTATCCATAACAACTGTTAATTTAAAAGAAAATTATAATTTCCATTGTTTATCCATTAAAAAGATATGGACCTGACAAGAATTTTGCATTTTTCCTGCCAGTGACCTTGAACTTGCCCGAATGATCTAAGTTCAATGTCTCGTCACACCATAAGCTCAAAAGCAATCTGTGAGTGAAGTAGGAACTTCCAGTGTTTCTCTATTGGAAAGATATGGACCTGGCACGAATTTTGCACTCTTCCTGCAAGTGACCTTGATCTTGCGAAATTGAACTTGGTTCAAGGTCATGACACACCCTCTGGTCATAAGCAATATTAGTATGAAGTAGGAACTTTCAATGTGTCTCAATAAGAAAGATATGGACCGGACACACATTTTGCACAGACGGACAGACGGACGGAAGGAAAGACAGACGAACAGACAAAGTGTTTCCTATATACATGTACCACCCTTCCCAACTTCGTTTTCGGGGGTATAACAATTGACTACTTTTTTGACGGTTCAAAACAGAAACTGTCACAAATAGTCATAATTCCAGATATATGTGTGTGATTCGTATTTCATTATCTACCTTCAATGCCAAGAAAGTTGTCATGATATTATTTTATATTATAAAGTATATTTAATATTGAATAATATTTTTTTTAAATCACTGGGTATAATTTATGTGCCATTACATTTTGTTAAAATTTAGAATAAAAAACTCAAAACTTTGAAGTTTTAATTTTAGCAATATTTTCATAAAATTATAATATTTCTATGTTAAAAAGTTAATGCTGTAAATAATTTAAAAACTTATTTCTGTTCTTAGAATTTTTTAATGACGCGAAAAGAAATGCCATCGAATATATTATTTATTGCAGAAAAATGAAAATATAAAAAAATAATCATAATATTAGAGAAGGGGAGCACTTGTAACCCCCCCCCAACAAAAAAAAACCCCAAAAAACATTGACAATTAATTTTACATTGCAACGTCTTGTTCCCCATTAATATTAGTATAACATGTGTGGTTTTTTTTTACATAATGCAGAATGATACATCAACCATTTTATAACCTAGGATTTATTCTTGATCGTCAACTTCAAATAAAATAAGTACTATACTTAAGTGTATAAATAATTTCTGATTCTTATGCAAGCGGGTAATAATAATTTGCATATGTTAATTTTTGATTATAATCAAACCAGCACAGGTGGCGCAGGGACAAAATCTTTCATCTGAGCAACAATAACCAACCAAAGCCTAGGTGGAATGCTACACCAACATTTTTTATGGATCATTATAAAGTTATTTGGGAAACATGATTTTGTCGTTCAAAGAAGAATGTATGCGTTTCATTATTTTATACGATTTTTGGTGGTTTTTATGAAACAGTGGAAAATCTTTATTGGCTGATAGTACATGTAACACACTGCACAGTTGAAAATATGGTATGGATTTATACATTCTATTTATATCTAATATATCATGTCTAGAAATGTCACTAGTAATGTTAAAAGAAGTTTGTCTTTAGCGTATCAACATATTCTGAAATTACATATTAATTTGGTTTTGTTGTTTAGTTTTTTTGTGAAAGATTTGAAGATTTTTTTTCAATATATTCGAAAGTAAAATTTCATCTCCTTTCCCATTCAGGTACCACACTAACCCATGGATTCATTAATTGGACGTATTTTAATCTACACTACCTGAGAATGATTCCATACAATTTTCAGATATTTGTGTTTGTGCGCGATTTTAAGAATAATATTTTTTCAGTGTTTTATCTATATATTCCAAAGTAAAACTTTGGGAAAACACTGAGGCCCCACCCAAACCCTGAAAATGGGATGCTTTGGACCGAGTTAAATCTTTATTCCCTGAGGTTGATTCTATTCAACTTTGAGTCCTCTTGGGTTTTTATAGTAATTTTAGAACGATAGTTTCCAGGATTTTCTCTCTATATATATACCTATGTAAAATGCCCCTACCAAATGTTGGATCCTGATTTGAGCAACATTAAATCCTAATTAATTGAGGATGCTTCAATACCGATTAGAGCTTTTAGGCCAAATGTGTTTTTAGTTGTTGTAACTGTCAACTGGGAAACTGTACTCTAATGCAAAATTAAGTTCCCTTATCCCATTTGAGTAGGTATTGTTACAAGACACGAATCATTTCTAAATCTACTTACATAAAAATTGAGCCTTTAATGTAGAATATGGTTAAAGATAATGAAAACATTTTAATCCTTGCTTTAATCAAACCATTTGATTTACACAATTCTGATAATAATAGTTATTTTTGAAGCTCTAACTAATCAATATATCGAATTTCCAACTTCACTACATCGTAAAATATCACGTACTCCCGAAATTCCAAGCTTAAAATTGATATCAAATGTTATAAATTGGTGACAAGTAATAAATCAAAGAATTTGAGATCGAAAGCTTACGTAGTTAGGGGCTGATCTTGAAAATACAAATGTATCGTGCAATTTTTATTGCATTTCATAAAAATTAATTAATATAAAAATGAGTTTTCGTAGAACCAAATCATCCAAAAAGGATTTTATACTTGTACCTGTAGACAAAGTCAAGTAGTCAAAACAGAAATCCCGATATCGATCGATGATAAGACAGGGGAAAGAGAAAACAATAACCATTCCTTCGTCAGCTGTTATTGTGACGTCACAGTCTCCTTCTCTGTAAAACGATTAAAAAAGTGCTAGCATAATTCTATGATATATTGATACTATTACTTATTAGTTACAGTCATTTCATGCATATCTTTTACAATTTAATGCTATGCTATGGTATGCGATTTGAATGATATGCTATGAGATTTGTATGGTATGCTATGAGATTTGTATGCTATGCTATGAGAAATTGAAATAAAGGGCTTAATGATATGGTATGGTATGCTATGCTATGGTATGCTATGAGATTTGAACAAAAACGCCTCCATACACAGAAGAGTTCCACACATTTCGAAGTGAAATAATAAGAAGCCAAAGTTTACAACAAATCTATCATGTAAACATTTATGTTTTCAAATAAAAACATTAAAAGTAAAAATAATGTTGTATGCTATGCTATGGTATGCTATGATATGACGAATGCGATTCTATGAGATTGTATGCTATGGTATGAGATTCCAATGCTATGCTATGAGATTCCAATGCTATGCTATGAGATTTCAATGCTATGCTATGCTATGGTGTATGTTGTAAAAGATATGCTTGAACTGACTGTAGTTACTGACTCACTACGGAAATATATTGGGTTGATCGATCTCATAGATGGCGAGGCGAAACCGAGCCGTCTATGAGAATGATCAACCCAATATATTTCCGTAGTGAGTCAGTAACTAACCAAATAAGTGTTTTGTTTTCCCGAGGACTATCAAGCTGATATATTTAATCACAAATAACGATGACCTACGCAAAACCATGTACAAGATGCCTAACATCTCGTTCAATTTAACTCATTTAAACTCTTTAAAATTTTCAATCTCACCTTTAAAATACTCTTTAAAAATATTTGCTTAACCCATGTTTACTTACAATGTTTTGTGGCTTTTCAATTTTATATGTTTTCTCCATTTCCGCACAGATTTGAGCAAATTTCGACGCTGCCATTTTGTTTTGCTCCAGACAGAACAATTTGACGTCAATATTCGAAGGGCAACTACTCTCATTTTAAAGAATTTCAAAGGGCAACTACTCCAAATAGTATAAGAACTTATGGCATGCGGGTTAGTATTAAATACTATGACGTGTCGAAATGAGTAAGCGAAGCGTCGGCAAATGACGGCCATATTGCCTAATATTATTTCTCACCGAACAAATATAGAGATATATGAGGCAATCACCTGCTATGTTTAAACCAATGAAAGTGTGACATTTCAGTCCAAGGGAAAACAAAATCAAGTAGCGAGCAAAGAATATCTCTTCCGTATTTGTTGTCTTTTTCTTGGAGGGGGTGGGGTGCTAATATTTTGGCTTTTGTTACAGTGTTTGTATTTTACTTTAGTCGATCACACTTATACCTGTTGAGGCATTTCACTTTTTACGCATACATTACGCTTCGCACCATTTGTTGACTATAAGTAAACGATATATGTAAATTCTTAACTATTATTGTTATAAATAAGGAACAGTAGAATGATGTGTTTGACTTAAGATTTTAACTTTAATAATAATAATGATAATGATCTTAATCACGCTTTGTTTTTCTTTTCTTTTGTGTTTCTTGTTTGGAAAGCAACAAAAAGCGCGATTTAATCTATTTAACTCATGGTTTACATGAACGTTTGGCATAGCACAAAAACAGTTCAATTATTTGTAATTACAACTAAACAAAATTAGGCTAAGTAGAACTTATTTTTTCAGTTTCATTCTTTACTTCATGAATCATTATAAATATTGCATTTATTCTTATATGATGCGGATTTATTGTTAAAGTATAAATGTATTCGCGTTTAAAGTTAGCTTATACTTCATAATTATTCAGTTTATTTGTGGGTACATATATACGTCTTTGTGATCAGACATTGAAGAAATAAGAAATGTTAAAAGTCACACACACACATACATGGCGTCCGGTTTTTTTATTCGTCTACAATTTATATGTCGAATTGTTCGTCGATTGGATTCTTCAGTATTTAAACTGTAAAGGTCTTTAAATAAAACAAATGAAAAAAATCATTTATATTTTAATTTCACGCTGTATTGTGTAACATAAATTGTTTACAGTATTTGCATACTTACGCTTTTCCGAATCAACAAAAGTGTAGCGCGCATCAATTTTCTTCACCGTTTTGCGAATTTATCACACTATCTATCATTTATACAATAAATGTTGTACTTTGTATTACAAATGAAACTAATTACATAAATTTCGTTTCGCAAATCACTAGTAAACATATATTCAAATCTGATTGGCTACGAAATGCAGGATAGGATAGGATAAGGTAGTATTTAACTTAATTATTTCTATTTCTATAATGTTTTGTGCATCCTGCATTATATCCTAATCTTGTCAACTTTTATGCGTCAAAACAAATTCAGGATGACGCTGGTTTCAAGCAAAATTTGCGCCATTGCAAAGGTTTAGCTAAAAAGCCATACAAATTTTGTTGATGGCTAAGTGGCTAGCCATGAAAAAAACACGCTGTCTAACACAACCGCACAAAGTTCAAGCTTTATTTAAGATGGTTCTGCTTGATTCGGTCGGTCACCTTTTAAATGATAAAATAAATTTATTAAAAATGATGATACTAATCTCACGATCTCATCTCTCGATCTCCGATCCTCAGTCACGTTCGATAATTCTTAATAATTGGATTTTTTTTTTTAATTGAACTATCAATTTTTTTATAGACAAAATTTTACTGTTCTAGTGTTAATATTACGCTCAGTTATTTAACAAAATGCTTGGATTCGAGTCTCTATGGAGATCCACTACGTATATGTAAATGGGTTTGAGCCACGGTCCACCAATGTAGATGTACAATTTCTTATTTAAATTTAATCTCAGCTTGTATATTTTTTTCAATTATATTCACCGAGAGCAAATTTGCAATAACTTTCCAAATATGCTTGGATGCCATTATTAATTTTCTTTTCATTTATAAAGAATATACTCTAACATTGAGGGTCGGATACCTTAATCTAATTACTAATGGGCATTGGAAGAAAAATGCATATTAAATCACATAAATTTGATGTTTTAGAATTGACGATAAGTCCTTTAAACTGAATAATATTGATTTTATATAAATTTATAATTCATCAACCAATTCAATCATCAAAACAAGGTAATAATGGACACAAAATACGCAAGAGTACCATATAAGTATACTTGATGTTTAATTATCAATTTGATGTGCTTTGAATTTGATTTCATTCATTTTAAACTAAAACAGTATCATCTAATTATCTGTAACAAGGTATAATTGTACGTAGAATGTGAAGTTAAATATTTCTTATTTGATCCTAGCACAGAACTAGATATTCAGGAGAAAGGGAAATACTCTGAAACAAATAATTTTAAACGGATATTGGTGATAAATTACATAAAAATATGTTATAGTAGGGTTGAAGCATGACTTTAAAAAGAGAAAATCCAACTAATAAGTCAATATTCCGGGAGGGAGAAACTACAATTGAAAAAAAAAAGATTTTCAGACAATGAATTTGTTTTTTCTAACCACTGATAAAGAGACAATGAGTCCCAATGGTTCGAAAATTGAATACAATGATATTTCTATTATTGTTTAAACATTATTTTGAAGTTTTGTTTATAAGTTATTTGAACAAAATGCAACTAAGTATACTTTACAAATTATTGATATCGATTACAAATATGTCAAAACAAAATGGGTCGGTATATTAATTTAAAACACATCTCCATTTAGTATTCTTAAATGCAAAGTGCTTAGTTCACTTGACAGTTTGAATGTGGAAGACACGATTCAACAACTTGACTAAACCATGCATATAACGTCTGTTATGGCAGTGCACTGTCATTAAAAAAATACACTGAGATCAGCTGTATTTGTACGAAATACCAGAGCATCCTCAGCTGAAGAATTTTTATACCTCGTGTCAAGGCATGTCAAACCGACACCTTTTACTTTAATGACATTTAAGACTTGAATATTCTACCACCCCGTATTAAATGTTCCAACGGGGGGGGGGGGGGGGGTGTTCTAAACACAAAATATAAAAGTTTTATCTTACATTTTAGACTTAATAATGGTGATATGTTGTTTATAAGACAGTATATAATATTACTAAATGCATATTAACGATGCTATCATATGTACACATTGTATACTAGGAATTGTTTATAGCGCTTTGAATAGTAGAATCAACACAGTGCCAACACTTTGTTTCAACAATATATAGGGTCGCTGTAAAAGCTAAAAAAATGTCATGTAATTATTTAAAAGTCTATGGGAAGTTTCCAAGCTTTAATGGGTTATCCTGGTATCATTTGTATAATGAATTTTGAACAGCTAGTCTATAACGTATAACCATTTGATATTGAATCTTACTCTGAACAATATGTATATTATATGTATGATGACATAATACCAAATACAATTTTCTATCTCTCACTTACATTCCATATGATTCGGGAAAGTTTGCCGAGGTTATTGTCTGGAAACTGTCGGTAGCTTGAATGGTCTTGGATCCAGGACATGTTCCTACAAATATATTTGAAACTTTAATTTTATGTATGTTCACAAATTGTTAATGAATGTTTCTCAGAAGTTATAAATTCATATTTTGCATTTGTTACAATTATTTAATATTTAAACATTGCATATATCTAATTCAATACCTCAAGGCTTTTTAACAAATGTTACATTATAAGTACATTAAATAATAACATCATGATACTATGGCAGCATGTTTCTCGATATCACATGTATATTTTGTAACATGCTTTGATATGATATGATGATAAATGTAACTGATTGAATTGCGTTTTATGAATGTTATACGCAACGCCAAAAATGTCTAAGTACTGTTATGATAAAACAAACTGGGTCTACGAAGGGTAAAATTGATCCTATTACAGACATTGTCTGTATGCATTATTAAAATATTACATTTTTATATCATAGATTATTTTAACGTTAATAATTTCATTCTTGTTATAACGCGGCTCTTGATAGGATAGAAATAATTGACCCAAACTTTGCCTTGGTGGTACATTTTTCAGCGGCCAGCTCCTTCTATTGGAGCTGTGTGTTACCACTAAGGCCAAGTACCTAGGGGTCTTTATTTCCAGTTGATTTTTTGTACAGGTGTACATACAAAAGAATACAAAAGTTTCATCAAATATTATTCGTACAATTGTGTACATATGAAATAAACATCAACGTTTGAGTGGAGATGGTCAATTAGGGAATGTCCATACGTTAAATTGTCAGACTCGCGCATTGGACGATGTGATTCAGGTCATTGAAAGATCGACACTAGTCCAGAAAAGATTTTATTGACGTTGCACATGTTGCCCCAGAAAGATATCGGACTAAACCTTGGCAATATTTAGTTAGATCATGCTAGTTATATTGAAATGTTTTGTTTTAGTTCTTTTTTTTTTGTGTACACTTCTGAATTTAATTTTTCAATTTTTAAAGTTACAAATGATTCTAACATTTCTGTTTGTTACATTATTGGGTTTTCCTTTGGGGTATTACCTATATGTATATATGTCTTCTTTGGAGAGGTCGATATTGAGTAATGTTTTACGCATATCAATAAAAATATTTTCTGTGTTTATGCGTGCTATTGGGTTTCCTGGAGGGTCTGGACTATTTCGGACTTGTTATGGTTCAAGCCTTGAACTTTCTGGGGGGTTGTGTTATTCTCTCTCCCGGTTACTTTACTTGAGCTCGAGTACTCTGCACTTACTCAAACAGTGTCGCAGCACATATTGTGAATTTATACAACTGTACCGAGGTTTTGGTCATTGACATTTTCACACATAGTATATCAGTATTTCGTGATATATCTGTAAAGTCTGTTAATTGAACACACAGAAATACAACAGCATACTCTTATTTCTCTGAGATAAATCTACATGTCAGTGTTTGACGCTGTCTTTAAAGTTGACTAAAAAGGGCGCCTCTTGCAAAGGGGTCTTTCACTTTATCATTCCCAATAGTAATCAGCAAATTTGATGTTAAAATCAAAGTCACATTTTCGAAAACAACAAACTATCGACTCTTTTTTAGTCTAAAAAGGGATTTTTAGGTAACAATCGTCAACTCATTAGCAGTACACATTTTCCTGTTCGATTTTAACATATAATTTTTTAGCTGGCCCTTTTTTCATCTCGGGTTAAACGTATTTTCGTTTGTTTTCATCGTCGATGACTGATTTGTCGTGTAGGGTAGACGTTGAAGAATTCGCCAAGCAAGACTTGATCATCGACTGACCACCGGCAGACAGTTTGTTTTAGCAGTCCTCAGTTGGTCAACATCTTGATATTGAACTTTCTTAATCGTCGATCGACATACATCAATGACGACCAAATATCAATTGAGACTTGTAGGGCTTTTGATCGTTATTGATAAATCTACTAACGAAGGCTGACTATATTCGGATTACCTTCAGCATTATTCGTCTGTCGCTTGCAAAGCGATGGGAATGATAGGGTAAACATTCGCCAAATAATATAATTAAAAGATTTGAAGTCATAATTATTTTTAGGATTCAGCGTGACAGGGCATGTGTCTTCTTAAGCCGACGAATTAAGAAAATTTTGTTACCTAGACCTACGGTTGCTCATTAGCTACCTCTTGAGATTATTTCTCAAATCAACAAAAAATTACTTGATTATAATAGATTTTATTAAAGATTATAGACATAAAAATGAAATAAAATAGGTTAAAAACTATTTTCACAAATTGTATTCAATAAATATGAGCAAAAGACCTCGTAATGATCTGCGGTTCACGCGACTAATGGTTTAACCACTGAGCTATGATGATTTTCAACTAATATAATCGTTACAACAAGTTTAACAAACCATTAAAGCCATCATGTGGCGTACTGTCTCAAATAGTTTTTGATGTAGTGAAGTACTTTAAATGTGACCCAGGTACATGTATAAACGCCCACAATTAAGAAGAAGATTGCACTACCATTTTATTCCTCATTTTTTTTGCTCTGAAACCTTTCCGGTTCTAGAGGTGTATGTTAAACTATTAACGCTAATGCATATTCGAAGAAATCGAAATAAGTTTGGTTAAGCTTGAAAATTTATAAAAAACTGAAAGCCAAAATATTCAACAATTGCCCGATGCACGTTACACACTGCCTGACGACAGACACAGACGAACAACAAGTATTCCTTTTAAAGGAATGATCGGCAATAATGATTTATTGATATGTAAAATAATTTAAAGAGTACTGTATTTTTACAAAATATAGAATATATTGAATATGTACACCATAAGTTCATCATTATAAACCGTCAACAAATTTTACTTTGAAATAAATTTGGGGAAAGCCGTTCGTAAACTCCTTGTCTAGGTTTATATTTTTAACGTAATTACTAAATGTTAATGTATCTTCTTCTTCTTCGTCTTCAGAATACTGAATAGGGCTCTTCAAAGAGCATTAACACTTATACAAAGAAAGAGTTGTATAAAAATAATTTTATTAATGCCGGTGAAAAACATTGAATGCCATTAGAACTTGCTATTGAGGTCACATTATAACGTAATCCTTGTTTATCAAACCATCTTCCTAGCTACTATTATGCAACATCAATAGATCGAGGTCAGTTCATGGAGCATCTTCTTATAATTGAGGTCAGTTCATCAAGGTCAACTGCATTACTGAATGAATCTTTCGATCGAAATTCTTACGCGTGAGACAAAATGTGCATTCTTGAATTAACAAGTCGAACTGTATTTTATGTATGTTTGCTTCTCTTAAGGTAAATGAATTGAAATAAAACTGAGTAAAATGTTATATTAGTACTAAACCGAACTTCAAGTTTTGATAAGAACTACTAATGCAAGCGCAATGTGTGCGCACGTGGAAGCATTTGCCGGATGCCTCATATGGACAAAATAGTGATCGGCCGAAGCCGATCACAAAAATAGCTCCTCCTTGTAACCAGCTTTTACAATGACCTTGATAATTTCTTACCAGAATCCCTGCCGCTGATAACTGATACCGTAAACCTCTCCATTTTGTTGAAGTTGTTGTCTGTTGTCAATATGACTTTCATGGAACTATCAATTGATATCCGATTTTGAGAACCTGAGGCTTCGGTGAGCGGTCCTTCGAAAGTGCTTCGTGTCCCAAAGCTTACTGAAAATTTTTAAAAATTCACATTAAAACAACGAAACTTTTTTGAGAAACTCAAATAGTATTACAAAATACATATTATATCGTTATTGTAAAGTAGTCTCTCTCTCCCTCTCTTTCTCTCAGAATAGATTTTTAAAAAAATACCAGCATCATTATCAACACTTAGGCTGTCGGATCCTTCAAACGTCATGTTAAAAACGTGAATGATGATTCCTGACCCTTCTTCCCCCTTAAACGTCCATGTACAAGTAGAAGAGCTGATAAACACAAAAATATATAAGCTGAATTTTGTTAATTGCGTGCATGCATTTTTGACCGAGTAGACGAAAAAATGACATATCTATTGCCCAATGATATTTTTGCATCTTTTCTTTTCTGATATTGCTTTTACATAATTTTATACTTTAAAAAAAATCACATTGGAAATCCATCTGTTTCTGGCGGTGGAAATGAGAACGTTTGGGCTTCAAATTCAGGAACATCTATAACAACTTCAGATCCATCGTTTGTACAGGACAAGAATCCTACAGTCAAATTTTAATCCATAATAAATATTAATAAAACTGTAAATCAATTAATATTTCATCCATCGCATTTTGTTGCTTAATTCATACCTTGTACATTATATATCGGATGCAGTGGTATATTTGTAAACTATAATTCATTAATTTTTGCAAAGTCCTGTAACGATTTTTGATGTATGTGTGTTTATTTGTAGTGGTAAAATGTATGTTATATTGATCATAACATTAGTAACAACCGAAAGCGTCACTCGTCATTACGATATGTTTCAAATGTATTTGATTTGTTTTACATGTATATGGTTACTTTTACCTTAAAATTAATCATATATGTATCCTATGTTTTGTTTTCATTCCTGCCACTTCCGGTAACCAAGCATCGTCGACCAAATGGGTTGTGCAACGTTACGTTAGGTTGCTTGACGTCATATATATATATATATATATATATATATATATATATATATATATATATATATATATATATATATATATATATATATATATATATTTATGTGAGCTTTTTAAACTTTAATTAAGTCAGTATTTGACGTTAGTTTGGGGAGTCAAATGTAAAGTGGGTTTGAAGTCAACTGATGTATTTTTTAGAGTTTGGAATAAAATTATTTATAAAAGTCATAACCAATGTCTTACGTCATTGCCATGTAACCCCATTATGGCATGTTATTGGATTTTTTTTTCGAAGATATTACATTTATGAAAATTTACATTTACCTTTAACGAAGAAGTCTTTTCTGGGTTTTCGATATGTTTAACATAAATTTCATTAATTGTTTTAATAACTTTATTTTCCTATCAAATTACATTTTTATACGCTTTTTCAGCGCTTATTCTATAAATAGATGTATGTAAAAAAAAAAAAGCCATAAAATTGAATTTTCTTTCTAATTAAATGATCAACACATTAGCTTTTTTGTCAATTGATATCTTCATATAAAGTCTTTATAATATCTAAAATCCAGAAATAAAAAAATGTTTGAAGCATAAAAAATAATCGAAATATCTTCAAAATTTATGAAAATTTCAGAAAATTCTGGCTAAGCAATATCAATTGAAGTTTTAATATTTAGTCCAATTGAGTAATATAAGCTGACAAACATTCTATTTTTCTTTCGTTTCATTGAAGAATAGAAACCTTATATCTCAAACATGTGTCTATATAACTGGAGATAGCAACATATATTGTTATATCGTTTTAGTTGAGAAAAATGGTAAGGACCTTGACCTGACCTTATTTCGAAAAAAAGAAAGGTCAAATTTGATGAAACTGATGGAATCAATAGGTTATGTGATATGTTTGAAGGTGTTAACATTTTATGGATTTCTTAATGTAAAAAATATGTCTAATAATGAGATGACTCATTTCATAACGTAACTGGTTATATATTGTTTCTTGATTTATTAATCATCAAACTATAATTAACAAGCATTCTGAGAGTATTGCATCAGCAATACACGTCCCCTACCGGTTTGTGGAAATTGTGAAAACAATGCACTGTTATGCAGAATATCGAACCCGAACATTAAAAAATTGGAATAAAAAAAATAAATTTTCTCGAAAATATGTCAACCAGACGCTACAAAAGTGTAAACTTGATCTGTAGTTTGACATTTTGAAGCTGTTCAGCAAAATTCATATTATTTCTCAAACGCATAAAGAAAAAAAGTGTGGAAAACTAGAGTGGGTCAGACAGACGGACGGACAGACAGACGGACGGACAGACGGACTGACGGACGCAGAGGAAAGCTATAGTCCCCTCCGGTGAAAACCGGTAGGGGACTAATAAAACTATATTATCATGTTGTTTATTTCTTTTAAAAGAATCGCTTCCAGGTTAACAAAGTATATATTCGCTACCAGAGCTTTGTTATAATAGACCGGATGAATTTTTTTTAACATATCTTACGAACTCATTAAGGCATAAACGTAGCAGCCTTATATATAGATACACCTTTCCATAATTTAGGAAAAGTAATATTTAGAGACCATATCACATGGGTATCTTCCAATACTGTTCGAGGGGACATAAATCCCGAGAATTGTATCAGAACTACATCTATCTATCAAAACCCGCAAGATATCACGCATATTTTAACAATCCTATATAAATATAATTTTTTTTTAAAGTTATATATTGAAAATGTTATATATGTCATGGAAAAATCGTGAATTTGTATTTTAATCTTTGCGGCATTCGGTTTTAACACTTATTAAAAGGAAATATAAAAACATGTCTTTCAATTAAAAAAAAACGTTTGAATCTTACTATAAGGTCAAAGCGCCTTAGCATCTAAGGAAAAAATTGTAATGTTTAAAGATTACGTTTTGCAGTAGTTTCGGCATGTCCGTTGCACTCAAACTCGTTCAAACTTTCGGGTTCAAAACATATATCTCTTGGTGAGCAGTTTTTTTCCAAGCATTCATTAACATCTGTAAATGGAAACACAAACAAAAAAAATAGTAGACATTTAAGAAGATATTCAAAAATTAACATACGTGTACATTCCTGTAAAAAACAAATGCGGACATCTCTGTTGCGCATTGCAGGGAAAAAACCGGATACTCGGAAACAAACAAGTATATTAACATTGATTTTCTTTTTATTTATTGACCAAACAGGAGGCCCACAGGCCTTGCCGGTATCCTGAGCACCATCTCTTTAAATTTG